>WHYT01015464.1:133921-213959 GCA_009806455.1 Tetrax tetrax | reverse complement strand
GGGGAGGGGAAGAAGAAAAATGAGAAAAAGAAAAAAATACAAGAAGAAAAAAAAAAAGAGAGAAAGAAGAAAAAGAAGGTTGGCAGGCAAGAAAGCAACCGAGGAATTATACAAGAAAGACACAAAGTAAAGAAAGAAACACATAAAGAAATTGTGTGTTGCTGTTAGCTATTTTCTATTTACTGTCAGGTTTTGTCCCTTTACAGTTCAGTTACACCATGATGATCAACATTTTCCCTGGTTTCCAGGCCTCTACCACGATTTTTTGACTCCCCAGACCATTCACCACGTTTTTGAAATCTTTTCATTTGAAACAATTCTCTCCAAATGACAAATGACCTTTTCAGAGCATTTCTCCACCCAAGTATAACCATGTATTGTTGAACATGACAGACAAAATATCTGGAAACAGGGCCCTGGATAAGGTCCAAAGAACCATATCAAACTAGTAGTGCTTTCAGTTAGACATTTGAAGCTAAAGGTACGTGAGGGCCACAAGACATTTGGTGTTGGATAGTTGTTTACCAGGACAAAAAAGTGAGAAGGCACTAAGTCAGTCTTAGGAAGAATTAGACTTGTTGTGCTGCTGCTCTTTGATGGACCTGGAGACTGTCATTTCTCCTTTCCATGCTTTTCTGTCATTTGTCTGCCTCCTTCAACAAGAATCCTCAAAGCGGGGACATGCATGCTGCATATTTATACATTGCCTAACAAGTGCCAGCCTGGATAAATGACTATATAACAAAAACTATATTGTTGCATCAGCATATAGTAAATCAGTTTGCAAGCACAAATTGCCCTTGTTATGGTAACTCCAAGGGTAAAAGGAGGTGGATAAGGTAGAAGGAAGAGCACAGTTACCAAACTCTGCACACCTCCAGTTGGCCAAGAAAAGCACATGAAAAGTAACACACACGATGGGACTGTACATAGGATTTCTGACCCCCAGCCTCCATGCTGCTCTTTGTTGGGCTGGCCACAATCCCATGACTGAGCAGGACTGGTGGGAATAATACCCCATCTCGCTGATCTCCAGGAACTTTCCCCACTATCAGAGGATTTCCTCCTGCCAGGATCATCACCTTCCTCTTCATGACCCCCCTTCTCTTTTCCATTACCATTTCTTCTTTATGAGAGCCCTTCTTTTTGGGCAACTCTTCTTTCCAGGACAAGAAGCCCCAGATTTCAATCTCAATAGTTTATATGCAAAAGCACAATATGTGATCAGACTCCTAATATATGTCTCTGCCCCACATCTCTTTAATAACTGGAGAATTCAGGACATGCTACTTTGGTTTAGCCCCAAAATTGACAACAAGGTTGTATCAGTTGCAGCTAGCAAGTAGCAGGCTTCTGCTTGAGAGTTCAAAAGCTCATTTTGGGGCGTTCACCCACACACATACATACAATAAATTATCTGCTGCCTGTTAGCATTGGAAACATTCAAGACCAGGTTGGACAGAGCTCTGAGCAACATTATCTAGTTGAAGATGTCCCTGCTTCTTGCAGGTGGGTTGGACTAGGTGGCCTTTAAAGGTCCCTTCCAACTCTAATCATTCTATGATTCTGTGATTCACAGTTCAAGCCATTTTTCACCTACAACACCCATAGTTCCTTGTTGTCCAATGAGTTTGAGGATTTTCACTTAGTTGGAACACGTGTGACACCCCCTCCTCAAGTGGGCTCTCTGGTGTTCAGCAAGGAGCTGGATTTCTGTTCAGGTTGCTCTTCCCAAACCCTTTGGTAGGGTTTCTCTACTCTACCATGCCTGTAGAAAATCTGTAGGAACTCAGTGTCTCTAACACAACTACTTGTGAAATTCAGATGAACTTGACCAACTCGTGTTCTTGTGGGCCACTCTTCATCCAGAACAGGAAAAAAAAATGGGCAGCCAGAGTGAGGAGGAGTTGGGTTTTTCCTGGTCTGGACTGAAATTCATGACAGAAGCGAAGTTTCTCTCTTTTTTTTTTAAACAAAAATAATAGGCTCTGACCTGGTAGAAATCCCATGACTCACGAAAAATTTGTGAGACTCAGACATGCTCCACATTCCTGACCCATTTGAGCACTCCATCAGAACCGTCATCACAGAGCCAGTCATCCAACTAGGGAAGAGAAACCATACCACGTGGCTTACAGTTAGTGCATTTTTCAAACACTTTCGAGAGAAATCACAATGTGCTTGAAGAGTTTCCAGGATGAAATACATCAACAAAATTATTCATAATTAATAATAATCCCAGTACTATTTGCTGTCACACATTAAGATCAAGAAGTAGAATAGGATGCATCAGTGACAGAGCAAGAGAGAAAGAAAGGAAGGAAATTCTCCTCCCACACACTCAAAAGATGTATCGTTTCTGGACTGCTTCAAACTGAAAGGAACCCAATAATTATGATTTCACACTTCCAAGAGAATGCAGTCCCATACAAATAGCCTCACCGTAGTAATATGCTGCTAGCCACTCATCCAGCCCTGAACACACTGTAAAGAACTCACCCAGCAGGCTACCAGCACTAATTCTGCTTGAGGCCAGCCCTCACATGTTAACTTTCCATTAACCCTGTATCACTCAGGTCTTCATTAAATCTGTTCTTCTTATCTTCTGGTGTGTCTTGAACAGTCAAAACCCAGAGTGCATACTCACAAAACGGGAGAAGGTGGAGAGGCACCAACAAAGAGTCTGCTTTGTGTTAGCTTATTAAATGATGACACCTTACAGATTTTTATTAATATAAACCTGAACCTGCTATGGTTTAGCTAGGAACAAAGCTGCTGAGTGGCCTTCTCATGAGCAAGAACTGGCTCCTGGGATAGACGGTACAAGTGCCTGAAACACAGGCAGATCTGAGCTCTATCCCAAATCAGAAATTAAGCAAGATTTGAATTCCTTGCCTAGTACTTCTCAAGAGTTGTGAGTCCTTTCCCTAGGAAGCACATTGTGTGTACAGTGGCTTGAGTTAGCAGAGCTCAGAAGTGCACATAGCCAGAACAAGGCTCAGGCTTGCATCCCTGGAGCCAGTTCTGCAGAGGCTCAATCACTCTGCCCTTTCAATGGGACACAGAGAGGCATCCACTCATGAGAAGGCATAGAACTTTTGCTCAGTGATCCTGTCCATGCAGAAGACTGTTGCAGCAAAACTGCTCTAGTAAATTTCACATAGCAATGAGAAAGCTGCATGAAGACCAGGTCCTAAGCACACACTTAAGTCAATGCAAGCGAGTAAATCTTTCCATGTTGGAGGGTTTACTCCCAGGAGTTACTCTACCTGTGTGCCCAGCTCACTAGGCGCTGCAAGTTCAACTCTCCTGCAGCAGTCCAATGAGTTCATAGCCCCATGACAGAAGAAATTCTGGTCTGTATACTTTTTTTTTTTTTTTAAGTAATATATCTGCCTTTCCAGTGTCTCCCTGGAAAAGGAGATTCCTGTCTGACAGAACACAGCAACAAAAGGGAACACAAAGATTTTTATGGCTTTTGTCATATTTTAATATTATTTTATGAATTGCGGTTATGGCAGTTTCAAACGATAGCCATTGCTTGCTGTTTTGTTTCTACTTATCGGACTTAAAGCCAAAACTAAAAGTAAAGCTAGCATGTTTGACATACTTCATTCTATGCAAGAGAACCACCTATAACAGCTAGGAAGAAAATATTGAGTTAAAAAAAATAAGGAAAGAATTAAAAAGAAAGGAAAGCTCTTGCTTTTATAGAATTATTATTTGAAAGCCACGGTACATGGTTCTGAAGCTGAGTGGTGTAGCTGTACATTGCACAAACTAGTGCATGCCTCTGATGTGCTAAACACTGATATCTCTTTATAATGATGTGTTAATGTAAGGGGAGTGATTTTGCAAAATTTTATGCCTTATTAAGGAAATGATTCAAGCCCAGGAAATGTGCGGGTTAAGTACTTGCTTTCATAAACATGGGTTACGGTGGAAAAAAAGATTTTAGATATTATGTGGAAAAATGCAGTAAAAAGCGCTGAATTAGCCCATTCCATTACATTGAATTGTTCGCAATTATGGTCATCCCCCGGCCTAGAAAATTAAAGTATATGATGAAAACCCAATCTAAAGATATCCACTGCTGTGCTACTGAAGACATAGTATATCATGCTTAAAAGGCACTTAGGGCTTCAAGGACCAAAAGAAAAGTTATCTGAGGAGTAAGTTTAAACCAACTACAGCCTCAGCCCAGTACTGCCCTCCTCTCTTTCCTTTGACTTCTCAAACCACTCACTCAAATACAAATTGCAACAGATCGTCAGGGGCTCAAATGTGCTCTTCATAAGTGGAAGATCTAATACAAAACTCTTAAGTGCAAAGCAAGAGCAGTTTTTTGATCTTCTTTCCAGAATGCAGGAGGAGGCCACCAGGCAGGGTGATGGGGATGGTCCATCTTGCAAGGGAAGGAAAATGTGTCATGATCTGAGCTGGGTGGAGTGGAAGAAATAATTTTCAAATATTCGTTTGAACTTGAAAGCCACTTTGTATTTCACTGCTTTCCCTATGCCATCGTGTTCACTCACCACAACCGTTTCGTTGCTGGATGGTATGTAAATGAAAGCTCATGGAAAGTACTCTTTTCATGCACATGCTTGAGCAGTGTCTGTGAGTCCCTTTCAGGCTGAATAGCTATCTGCAGCATGCCTTTTGAACAACACTGATTTTCTCGGTTCTATTTATGATCTAGTGTTTACTAGAGACGTTCGCACCTACTGGGTATTAGCTTAGCATATCTTTCTCTTTCAGCTCCAAAAGCCACTCTCTGATCCTTCTTTCTTGCTTTCTCTGTTGCCTCTCCCCAACGTTTAGAAGCAGTAACCTTAGCCAGATTTTTTTTCCTAAATTTAAAAATAATAATGTGGCTCCTCACTATAAATGTCTGTCTCCTCCACTCCCAGCCTCCTGGGGGTTGCCGTGGGCATGGTCTGCAAATTAAGTGGAGGCACTCAGCCCTCAGTTCAGCTCTAGTCAAACATTAGCTGCAGTGTTTACCCTTGTGTAATCTTCAGTTTTGCATTAATTTAATACTGCTCAGCACTTTTTTAACATATTCAGCAAATCCGTGGCACATAGCACTTTGTGTCTGTATCTCCCCCATCAAACCAAGTTTGGATTTTAAATGAAACTCATCAAAGTAAACTCCTTGCAATACTTTTCTCCCTCTACTTTGATCTTTACATAATAATAAAAAAAAAGTATGTTACTTTATGTGGTAATTCAGCTATACTCTGAGGGTTTTTTCCCCCTTAACTTCAAAGACAGCAAATAGGAAATTGTTTTCATTTTTCTTTCACATTTTGCAAACAACATGTTCTAGTCGTTTTTGAGCAGCAGAATGTAGTAAGCATCTCCCAACTAATAATTCCCAGGTAGTATCATAGCCTCTTGTAAGCACAGATCTCAAGAAATTCAGTTCGTAACAGAAACAAATGAAATTCTCTTTGAAGGTCTGGCTAACGGACAGTCAAAAACAGAGTGGGTTCACATCATCATTGTTAATCAGCCTTCTATCTTTGAACCTTCTTCTGAACAAAATAAAACAAATAGAAATCTTGGACTATTTAGTTAGAAAGCCAGTCACCTCCTGACTTCAAAACTGCAAAATCCCACTGTGCTGGAAAGACTAGCAACTAATGCCACACAACCTACAGATCCCACCCCATCCCTATTACAGGTAGACCTGTAACGAAGACGGAAGAGGTTTTGTTAAAGCAAGGACTGAACTAAAGTCAACACCAGACCTCGGGCTTTTTGGCTGTTCAAATAAAGATCTAGCATTTCACACCCACTGGGGACACTTGTATAACTCCCACCACAGGGCACAGCAGGCAATTGGGCTCTTATATCAGCATTTGAATTGCATGATCTTTTCTGGGCTGCTGAGGCACATCAGCACATGCCTCATCCCACCTACATTGATATTAGTAACTCTGCAAAAATCAATAGCTGTGTGACAAAAAGATTTTGGGCTCTGCATGCTTTCACCATGTGGGGGCTCAGAGAGAAGCTGGAGGAGCTGGAGGCAACAGGGACCATTTCCACTCCATGTCACCACACCCCAGTGAGAATTGCTGGCAGTGTCAAGCACATTTAGGCTGTGGTTAGGTTATACAGAGGTGCAAAGTCGAAGAAAAAGAGCTACTTGAGCTCTGCCCTTCCCCTTGCATCTGATTTTTCATCAAATCCCCCTCATTGTGCTACTCCCACCCCAAGGACCCGATGTGTCTGAACATGGCCCTCAGGGAGGAGGAGCTGCGCTCAACCTCTGGCTTGCTGAATTTAGTACAAATAGCTAAAATCCCAGAGCAAACAAGGGAAAACACGGAGCTTGCTGTTCCTTGTACACGAGATAATTCCCTTTAGCTTATTGACATACATTGCTTTGTTTCTTCTCCCGTTTAGGAAAGTATACAATTATGTGTGCAGCCGGGAGCTGGAAGCGCCGAGCCGGTTCTGCTGGACGGTACCCCACCGACTGAGCATTCCCTGGGGACCCCCTTGATCTCCTCACGCCTGTCTGAGGCCCTGCTCAAGTCAAAGAGATTAAGGAAAAGTCGGTGAGAATTTAGACACGCCTGGCTCCAACAAGCCATTTGCACCAATTCACAAAGGAAAAACCTTGGAAGTGTTTCCAAAAATACAGGCCAGTCGTGTGAGTTAAGGCTGCGAGGGAGCCTAATGCGCAGACTTTCCCCATAATCAGGGTTTACCTCAACTCTGTTTATTCTGTAAACTCTGGTTTCTCAACAGAAACAGCTCATCGCACTACACCCCAGTTCAACAGACATGTAAAAAGCCTTTGTAAAGAGATAGAAGTAGAACCCAACTGTTTCTTTCATGGAAATTGTTTGTTAGCAAACTATCTCATCATTTTCCAATCATTTTGGGGAAAAAAAAATGTTATTAATATTTACATGCAATGGGAAGCTGCCAGATTGATGGCACTGGAAAGCAAGGGAGTATCTCTGGCCATGGTCAATTACCAGCGTGGACAGTAGCAGCATATCTGTCCCCATACCCTGTGGTTAGGCAGCAGAGGAGGGGAGCCCAGGCTTTATTCTGGAGACAAGTGAATTATTCAGAGCAAGCCATTTGCCAGATTGTCCTTGTATCTTTTTTTTTTTTAACTTTTTATTTTAATTTCTGCAGAGTACTTATGTTTCATAGATTTATTTCTCAGAATTGTTGAATAACTCTTGACTAATGGCCTGTCCGCAAGCTATTCATGTTGAGGCTGCACAGGGCAAGCAGCATGAGAGCAGTGGGCGCTAGGTGCAGGTTAGGGCTCAAGGCCACCAAAAGTGAGGGAAAGAGGTCGCCCTGGACCACCACCACCCCAGGGCTCAACCCGAAGGCCAGAGTGGTCCTACATGTCCCTTAGCTGACGGGACAAGGCAAGACCTCTCCTGTGGCACAGCTCAGTGACTATGCAACGCAAGCTGAGTTTAAGACGGCTTTGCTCATGGAAACACATCAGTCCATCCGTGCAGTGACGCCAGATTGACCATGCTGCATCCCCACAGGTATCAGCAGAGGTACAGGCTGTACATGCAGATGTAGCCACCTGGCTTATTGCTTTCCTGTCCCTATCGCTTTTGTAATCAAACATCAGGGATGAATACCTATATTCATTTATTCAGCATTCACTTGGCTATCTAGCTGAGTTTCCATTACAGAGAGGCATGAACAGCATCGGCAAGAATTTGCTTCTCGAAATAAATAAGTCAGATATTTGTGAGAAAATAAATGCATACTATTTTGTCTTGCTTGATGTTACTACAGGGTAGACCCACCAAAACATTATGGAGGGGAGACAGTGATTCCACTGCATCATGACGGCCGATAAATTGAGGGCAACACAACCTGGATCAAATTCAAACCACTGTAGACTCTTGACTGTATTACTGCCAAATCCTGAGCCACCCAGTCCCTCTCTCCCTCACCCCCCCAAAAATATGTTTAGATTTCAAACATAAAGCTTAATTGTTTATTAAGGAAGTGGTTATGATGAGAAAATAATGCCGCTGTAGAGGAAGGAGCAGGAGGGCTTTACAAGATGCAGTGGGAGTTATCATCATCTCCTCCAGATCAGCTCCCTCACCCCTTTGTTCTTTGCTTTTGCTTTAATTCTCACTGAAATAGGAGTCACTTCTCTGGCTGTGGACAGGATGGTATGTAAAACCCACACAGGATGACTGCATTGTATTGATATCATGAAAAAAGATCAGCTTTCCTTGTATTCATAGCCCTATGAGACCTCTGATTAAACATGTGGCCCTGTTTAACCCCTGCTTTATTCTCCCAGCGCAGCTGGTGTAATTACAAACCAAAAATATTTTACACCATGTTCTAGTGTATGGATAGATCTCCTGTTAAACAGAGTAATTTCATGCATGGAAACTTCAGTTAATTTTTCCCTTTGAGGATGTAAGACTGTGAGCTGGTACCTAACTATCTATTCTGTGTAATGATACCCATGAAAGTACCACAAAAGTCCACAGTCATGTATTTTGGCTGCTCACATCTTAGCAGCATGTTTATAGGACCAAAGGCATCTCTCCATTGTGTCCTGTGGAGCTGAACCAGGGACAGCCTCACCCTAATGAACCACTGACGGCAGAATCAGAAAATTCTCAATAACGGAGTAAGGCAGAAAACAACAGTGGCTCATTCCTAAATCCGCAGTGCTCACATCATGTATATCTTTATTCAGTGATGCAGGATGACTCACAAAAATGTTAGCTCAAGATATATTTTAAACTCCTGAGCTAGCACTGTCCTGAAAAGAAAATTCTAATTTTGCTTCCTGTGGGCATACTTTCGAGAGCAGATTGTAAATCTGAGTAGTGAAAATTGCACTCTCTATTTTTCCACATAGACAGTTTTGGAAGATCAGAATTTTTCACTGTAAAAACAGCAAATTGCCCACACAAACAATTTACATGCACATCCAAAACCACACACCCCAAATCCCATGCTCCTGTTCTCCACCCGTGCACAGTGTGTTGCTCTCTTTTCTTCTCTGGTTGGTCTAAGCTTGATTTTGTGAGATTGCCCCTAGCTTTGCAATAACAAATCTAAGTCAGGAAGCTTTCGTGCTCTAAAACCAGCAGAGCCTATTCAGTTTCCAGCTTGATGTAGTTGAGTCTGCACATTCACTCTGGGAGTTTTGACTGGAAAGCTGTGCTGAGGCCATTTTGAATGTTTAACTTTGAATGTCAGGCATTAAATGAGTTTGGAGAAAGCTGGTCTCAAGGTGGGACACAAGGTAGCACCGAACAAGGTAGTGCTTCCAATAGGAGGAGTGCAGCTGCCTTCCCACGCTGCCCTGTCTAAGTTGTCTAGCAGGCTCTGCCTCTGCCCCTTCCTTGCTTTCAGACTCAGCTCAAGGTATTTCTCACATCACCTTGATCCTACCTTCACTTCCAGGTCCCTATCTCCTGTCTACTCCACATATGTCTCGTTTTTTTCCTTTGGAGTATATCAAGTACTCCTCTCAAAAAATTAAATCCTTGTATGATTCTGGGAATAGACTTACTTCAAGGATTGCTCCCTATGGAAGGCACAAGCAAGAATACAGCTGCTTTAGTTTCCTACAGTACTGCTGTCTTGTCTCCCGGTAGGCTTTCAGAATCACAGTATCCCAGAAGGGTTGAGGTTGGAAGGGACTTTGGGAGATCATCTGGTCCAACCCCCAGGTTGCCTAGGGCAATGTCCAGTCAGCTTTTTAATATCTCCAAGAGACTCCACAACCTCTCTAGGCAACCTCTGCCACTGCTCAGTCACATTCACAGTGAAAAACTGTTTCCTGATGTTCAGAGAGTATCTCCCGTGTTTCAGTTTATGTCCATTGCCTCTGGTCCTGTCACTGGGCACCTCTGGAAAGAGCCTGACCTCATCTTTTTTGCACTCTCCCTTCAGGTATTAATACATATTAAGAAGATCCCCCTGAGCCTTCTCTTCTGCAGGCTGAACAGTTCCAACTTTTCTAGCCTTTCCTCATAGGAGAGGTGGTCCTGTCTCTTAAACATCTTTGTAACCCTTCATTGGGCTCTCTCCAGTATGTCCATGTCTCTGTCGCACTGAGGAGCCCCAAACTGGACAGAGCACTCCAGGTGTGGCCTCATCAATGCCAAGTAGATGGGAAGGATCACTTCCCTTGGCATGCTGGCAAACTCCTTCTAATGCAAGGAATGATCTCGTTTGCCTCCTTTGCCACAAGGGCACATTGTTCATTAATGGTCAAATTGTTGTCCACTAGGACCCCCAGGTCCTTTTCTGTCAAGTTGCTTTCCAGCAGGAAGGCCCTTGCATATACTGATGCCTTGGGTTCCTCCCTAGGTGCTTGCTCAGCACCTCAGTAGGAGTGAGCAATGTTTGTTCTCCTGAAAATGAAAAAAAAAATAGAAAACAAAAATAGTTTGCTTTTATTCAAAATTTGTTTCAAAAATTCAAACGTTTTTGTCAAAAAAGCAGGAGGAAAAAAAGACTTGAGAATTTTCCTGCAAAAAAATTCTAACTTAATGAGAAAGCCAGATTTTCAGAAAAAAAAAACCAACAACAAAAGACATATGTCAGACAACAAATTCCATTCAGCTATATGGGCTGGATGAAAATGGCTGGCACACACAAACCAAAAGTGCCTTCTTGAAGAGACGGAAAGTACCTCCTCCTCTTTTAGCCAGCAACACATCAAAGATAATGGAAAGGTGAGTTTACTTTCTGACCAGAGGAGATCACCAAGTCAAGGACACCATTTCCAGATATCTTCTGTATGCTCCTCAACATTCACATACAGGTTTTTTTTAAAATTTGCCAGAAGCAGCAGATTTGCCCAGATCATGGGGGAAGTCACTCTCCAGCAAGCAAATGCATTTATGTATTTCAACTTGTTCTCTGCATTTTTTTGCATCCCTTATGCATGAGGGCTTATTCTCTGGTCAATCCATGTCAAAGAAAATGGGACCATGAGGCCACCTAGGAGTTAGTGTGATAAACAGTGCCCATGCGTGGAGGTTAGCTGTCTGTTCTGCTCAAGTGCTAGGATGGACCCTTAGAAATGTTTCAAGTCAGTCAGCTCCTGGATAGGTTTCAGGGACCTTGAGGAGACTGCTATGGACATTGAGTATGAAAAATTTGGGACATGGCTTTTGTCCCATGCCAACTAGTACTCTCTCATTCAGTTTCCAGGCATGACTCAAGGGTTAACATGAGCAAGGGGCTGTTCAGGTGGGCAATTTGGACAGGCATCACTTTTTGGCAGGTGAAACAGGCAGGTAAGTAAACGGGCTGTTCTGCAACATCAAATGGTCTTAAGGACATCTAGTTTATCACAGCAGAGAGACAGAAAGATGAGGCACAGCAGTGTTTTCAGTGGTTCCAACCCTTAGGGATGTTAGTGCATGTTGCAAAACCCCCATGGAAGAGATGCATCAAATGCATCCCAGCAGACACGTGGCACTAGCAAAGCAGCATGCTTCAGGTCCAGAGACTGTCAAAGAAAGTGCAGTATGGAGTATACCACAGCTAGTGAGTGCTGCTTCTCCATTACTGCAGGCATGAATGCAATATTTCACCTCCAGTTCACCCCACTCCTTCTCCATATAACATATTTGAAACTGGGGGTGGATTTTATAAGGGTTTTAGCCATGCTGTGGCAGCCCAGGCCTACCCTGCCACCATCCCCAGGGCACTTTCCCAGGCAGAGGGAAGAACACAAAATTTACCCAACTTTTAAGATGTTTCAGCCTACCTTGGACCCTAGATCACCTTGTGAGATCTTTCTCTTTCTCCACTGAGTCCTGAGGAGTCTAGGGTGGCTACCACCATACCTCAATTCCCTCATTTAGAAAGACCTTAGAGATAAACCTAAGGCAACATTTCTGAGTGATAACAACTAGGAAACGGCTCTCCTTCTCTCTTGCAAGTCCAACCTGTGTGGTCCCTGTAGCTTGCAGACCAGTTGTACAAATGGTGCACGCCATCCTTCCCACCTTACATCCCACACAAGGTCTGGCCAGAACAGCCAACCCCTTCTGATACCTGGATGTGGCAGGGGTTAGATGGTCATACTTCACCTTTTGTGTTGGAAACTCAGCACATGCCCATTGGGAGATGTCCAGGCAAGCCATGATCTGGCTGCTTCTTGCAGTGGGGTTTTCAAAAGCTGCCAACATTGGCCCTACTCTGCTTGCATTTAGTAACACAAAGGTTTTCAAATCCATCATCTCTTTTCAGTAATTAGCACATAATGGTATTCAAGCAGTATATCATAATTAACTCCTCCCTCGAGATCCCTCTCTGCCACACACAGATTCAGAACATCTTTATTTCCTTCTGAAAGGCATTAATCTTTACAATCAGGCATTTTGGCTTCTTTTTCTCCTCTATCTCCACCCCAATAGAAACTGTCTTCTCATTGTGAGTCAATTAGGCAAACCTACAGAGTGCTGCCTGGATTTAAACCTTAAATCCAGTAGCATTTCAAAACAGGCCTGCTGCTACAGGTGGTCCAAAACCTTGCCCCTGATTTGAGCGGTCTTCTGCAGTGCACAATGTTATGAGCCCATTCAGTACTTTCTGCACAGAAATGTGAGTAGCTTACTGTTGAGTAACTTATTCTGATCTCTGCTGATGTTTCATTTTTGTTGGGTTTTTTTTCTTTCTAGATGGATTTGGTGGGGATAGAGAAAGGATGTTCTGTTTTTTGAAGCGGCTTTATGATTTCCTTGCACCAAACTCCTGATGTTGTGTGTGCGACCATCATACCCATAAAACTTGGAGTTTGATGTTTTCCTAGGAAGAGGAGGGTTAATTTGCCTGAGTCTAGCCACTGGGCTTAAGGGAAGAGGGGAAACTATGATTTCAGAGGACTATTCCTGTTTACACTGTACATTAAAAGAAAAGTTGTCTGAAAATGCATCATCCTTCATAGATGCCCCATCCCTGGAATGGTAGATGATCCATCCCTGGAAACGTTCAAGGCCAGGTTGGACAGGGCTCTGAGCAACCTGATCTGGTTGGAGATGTCCCTGCTCTTTGCAGGGGGGTTGGACTAGATGACCTTTGAAGGTCCCTTCCAACCCAAACCATTCTATGATTCTAAGATCCTTCTGCTGCTGAGCTCAGAGACACTTCAGGGGGTCAGAGGAAATAGGGTTGGACCCCAGTTCTGCCTCTCACCACTGGATGTTCATTATGCATGTAATGTTCTTTGCTCTTGAAATTTATTTCAAAGTCAGAGAAACTTACCTTCTGTGTATATTGGGTTGAGGCATATTTTGTTAGCAAAATTTATAAGATGGTTTGTTTTAACAGTTGTTACAGTAGATTGATTGGCTAATATTTACTTGTGCTATAATTATCTTATTTCATAGTAGTGAATGTAAGGAGGCAGCTAGACACGCTGAAACCAGAATAACAAAAATCAGGAGATTTGCAGCAGGAGGCAAGGTGTTGTACTGTATATACTGTTGTGTCTTGTTATTTATATCAAGCTAAACTTGTTTTTCCAGCTATTTGTGCAATTGACCAGCTACCCAATAAATTACATCATTTCCAGCACTGAATGGCACCATGACATGTTAACTAGGAATTTAAGTACCAGAAAATAATCTTGACTGACTTGAAAGTGCAGCTATAAAAGCTCAATGAAAGCTAATTTTCTGAGGCAGGATGGAGAGAGGGAGAGGTGTAGGAAACAGGCAGGAGGAGGAAAGGAGGGATCAGGACTGGGAGACAGACAGTAAGCCTCATGCTCAACCAGATGCACAGACATACACAAGTTTTAAACTTCTTAGTCTAAAAATATATTCCCTATAAAAATTTACTTCTGTGTTGATTGGTCTCTCCTCCCTTGGCTGAGCCAACTCTGAGCTCTTCTCATGTTTTCAGGTGTAGATGAACATCTGCTTAGAGGTGAACTGCAAAGAGCTCATGCAAAATTAAATATGTGTTACTATATGTGTGAAATTCCCCCAAACAGAACTGGAAAAGCAGAGGTACATTCCCCACATTTATTTTAAACTTTTTGTATGTAGGAACAGGTCAATGTGGACAAAACAAGAATTCAAGAATTATCTTATTTATTCTTTTTAACTAGACAGACACAAATTTCTGAAACCTTTCAAGTAAGAAAACAATCTCACAAAGACACCATAATCTGAGACAGTGAGACTAGGAAAAACTGGCACCTGCCATCAGCGGGCACTCGGGCAAGGCTGAGCATCTCACCGGGCACACTGGCTCCCCAGGGCATCCAGCCCAGGTAGGACTGGAGGGTGCAGGGGCGCCCTGCCACTTGCTCTGGGTTTCTTCATCTAGGGGTTCATCCTGACATGAATTTAGGAAGCAAGAAGGATCCCTGAGCCTCACTGGACAAGCACAATGGAGAGAGCATCTTCTTCTGTGGTGGTGTCTCTGTAGGTCGCCTCAAGACAACAGCCCAGGAATGAAGTAGCAAAAAGGATCCCTGGGTGGAGGAGGGCTCTCTCCTCTCATCCCATCACAGCCCCAGCACTGTTTCCCACAGCCTGGCACCAGGGTTTGCTCCTCAAACCAAGGCTCACTCCAAACTAAAGCTTGTGTAGGGTTTGGTTAATTTTAGCTTAGGAAATAAGAACCCTGCAATTGCACTGCATGCTTGCCTGCCTGTCTTTTAGCCTCCCCTTCCTCTCAGTATGCACACCCTAATAAATTTTGATTCCAGTTTCAACTAACCTTAAGTGAAGGAAGAGAAGATAGACCCGAATTTGTGACCCCAGTGAGGGACGGGCGCGCCAAACTCAGCTGTTATATTTGGCAGGGACCACCCGGGCAGCCAGCACAGGCTTTCTGGCTGGCAAGCGAGCATGCAGGCAGGCTACAAACATGTGCTTGGCTACACGGTGCCTCTTGGCTGGAGGGGAGCTGGGATCAGCCAGGGCTGTTGCCATGGGGTCAGGGCATTCATCATCAAAGGATGCAAGTCTGTACGAGACAAACCATAACTGATATAATATCCCGAAGAGTATAAAATTGCATGACAGGAACTATTCATGGTAGTTCAATCTCATTTTTATTTTTCTGCATGATCACTTACAAGAACAGAGGTGGCAACCTCCCTCCAGTCAAGGAAGAAGGTATCAGCACAATATCTCCTGGGGATCCCTGGATGCCTACCTTGGCTGGGAACAGGGTCAGCACCTCCTTCATGGACCATGCAAGTGAGCACCTTGCTTTCGATGTTCCTGAATTTCTCATCCAGACATCCAAGCAAAGAGCAACCAGAGCTTCGCAGCAAAGAAGCCTGGGAGAGCCTGCAGGCTCTGAGGATCAAAGCTCAGAGCAGTCAGTTTCCCAAGAACTGCAGTATCCGTGGGGCTCTCATTGTCTTTCCTCTGAAATCCACACATTCACATGCCATAACATCCTGGCATGAGCAGATTTATAAGCTTCCTC
This sequence comes from Tetrax tetrax, assembly GCA_009806455.1. Lineage (NCBI taxonomy): Eukaryota > Metazoa > Chordata > Aves > Otidiformes > Otididae > Tetrax > Tetrax tetrax. The sequence goes on along the minus strand of WHYT01015464.1, from coordinate 198,509 downwards.
TGGCCTTCTGTCTCTCAGGCGGCAGGGTGCTCAGAGAAACCAGTGCCACACACTTTCATGTCAGCCCTGCAACTTACCACACATGCTGCCATCTCTGCAGGCAGGGACGGGGACTCGCGCTGCGCCAGGTTCTGCTCTCGGCTCCTTTTCCCCAAGGTCAGTAGGTTTGCCCCAGCGTAAGTGAGAGTGCAAAAGCTGGCCCTTTATCAATGGGTTTTGGTGCTCTCTAATGGGATTAGCCAGTTCCACCCAGTGCTGGTTGCTACAAAGGCTTTTTCTCCTGTCTCAATGACGTGTTACATCTTAACGTGTGTGGTCATATCTGCAGTTGATTTAAGCAGCTCTTTGTTCTTTGCACATGTTTTTATTGCCTGGGGGGCATGCAGCAAGCAGCCAGCAAGCTTTTGTGGTGCCCAGTTTACTCAACTGTTTATACAGTTAATGCGCTGCAGCCAAAATAAGAATCTGCAATATCAATTCATTGAAAGTAAAGCTGTATGACAATTGCAGAGCACTTTCAGATTGGCAGGACGTAAAGGATGCAGCACTGCCAGCAGCCCATGATGTAGCTGAGGTACATCTCATTTAACTTTAGCAACCTATTCACTTGGCAGCTAGATGTTTAGCTCCCTCCATGACAAAAACACATGAGAAGCAGCACCTTCACAGGGCAATTCATCCCCTCTCCCTCAGACACCTACAAGGTTGAGATGAAACACCCCGTAGAGGTCTCTCTATCACTCTCCTTCCCCACTAAGGACAGAGGGAGTCTGACACAACTGTTTTTTCAGTGGCCAGCCCCAGGGTATGTGCATCATCCCAGGTATCGTATTGCACGGGACTGTACAGGACTCAGAAACCTCAGAGCTCTTCTCAGATAAGCCCCCAAACCACTGTTGGAGGGTATGAATATTTGGTCAACCATGACCTGAGGTGCCTGTGGAGATTTTGTTAGAAGAAATACAGAAGTGAAACTCTCTCTTGCCTACCACCAATGGATATATGTTGTTCCCTGGTCACAGATCATTTATCATAAGACCACGAATCAGCAAGCACCCTGACGAAAGTATTGGCCACTCAACGGGGCTTGAAATGTCTCCCAACCCTGACACGCAACATTATTCTAGTCCAAGCAGCTTTCACAAAGAAACATTCCCTGGTAAGTAGTATACAACAACCCAGTTTCAGTTAATGCATCCAGATTTGGGGAAATATTTAGGGAGAGATCATCAAGACAGCAAGGAGTCTGGAGCATTTGGAACACTTTCTACCAGGATTTTCTGAAATAACTGAAGTTTCAAAATGGTCATAGAAGCATATTAGTTATAGAAATTGAAATTTCCTGTGAAATGCTATTAATATTATCATCCACAAAATGCAAGGGAAACATTTACATCTTACTACTGTTGTGAAGTGAACTAAAAATTCCTTTACCTGAAAATAACAATTCACTTCTGTGCTGGCAATCAGAAAAGTTCATCCTTCTATTTTAGTTTTGAACTTGTTTATATTCTGACCATTCTTTCTTCTGCTTTCCTCTTGTTTTTAACTTCTCTACAATTTTTCAAATAAAAAAAAAAAATGGAAAAGCAGTAAAAACAGAGTTGGGGATTATTTTGCCTCTCTCCTATCTTTTTTTAATCATATCTTCCTTTGCTCCGGGTAGGAAAAAAGAATGTAGTTAAGACCATGAAATGCTATCGGTAACTGTAATTCTAAATATCAATATCCCCAATTATTTTGGGCAATTTGTTGGAGAAAACAATGTTTTGCCTGTGCTTGCCCCATTCTGAGAGAGCTGCACAGTGTGCCCCGTGTTTCAGTGGTGTCCCATCCACCCAGAGGCCTCCTCATCAGCCCTGGTTGTGTGAAAGCAGCTCAGCACCTTCATGTCACCCAAAAATCTGCAAATGACTGGGCAGAGGGCATTTTGGGCAGCTTAAGAGTGGGCAGGGCTGCCTCTGCTTCCCCTTTGCTGGGAGTGTCCGGCTTTTGGTTGGCTTGGCCATCCCTCACCACCACGGCTGGAGCCCGATAGCCAGTGTTTCCATCCGAATCCCTCTCACATGCACTCTGCTGTAACGGCAGCCACTCCGGAAAGCATCCCTAAATTGTACATGTTAAGACGTAATAGTCAAATTGGAAACTTTCTGGCACTGCTTTTCTACACACTAAATCCTCGATAACAGATTAACACACCAGAGCCAGTGAGCAAACGTAATGACTCCTTCTCTGTGCTCACTCCCCTCAGCAAACCTATGGCTGGAAAACCTATAAATGTGCTATTTCAGCTGTTTTATGCAGCTTATCATGATTTTCTGAAAGTCTGGCCTCAAGACTCTGGATCCCCTTCTTAATAACCTTTAATGCTACCATTATGTAATTGAATCCATTTTGTCTGTGTGGTGGGAATATTATTAAACTGTAATTCATTTCACTGTCTTGATGCACTTGGACTTCTAGGTCCAAGCCTGGAATGTCCAAACTTTAAGGAAAAGAGAAAAGGGCAGGGCAGGGCAGGGCAGGGCAGGGCAGGGCAGGGCAGAGAAGAGAAGAGAAGAGAAGAGAAGAGAAGAGAAGAGAAGAGAAGAGAAGAGAAGAGAAGAGAAGAGAAGAGAAGAGAAGAGAAGAGAAGAGAAGAGAAGAGAAGAGAAGAGAAAAGAAAAGAAGAGAAAGAAAAGAAAAGAAAAGAAAAGAAAAGAAAAGAAAAGAAAAGAAAAGAAAAGAAAAGAAAAGAAAAGAAAAGAAAAGAAAAGAAAAGAAAAGAAAAGAAAAGAGAAAAGAGAAAAGAGAAAAGAGAAAAGAAAAATCTAACCATCCAGCACCTTCCACTACCAGCCTGAATTTTTTCCACAAAGAAGAATTATCAGTTCCTCTATTGCCCCTGTTCTTATATTTCTTATTTTTTACCATATGTGCACAAAGCCCATAGGGCTCCTATTCATTCGTCAGAGCTTCATCCTTTCCTGATATGGGGAGATTCTTCATTATCCCGATTTGCTGAGTCTTAACTTTTTTGCCAGAGAATTTTTGGAAATGCAATCATGTCAGGGATGGTACTTTTTTACATCTGTTGCCCCCTCCATATTAAGTGCTTGGCTTGTGGCCAGCCATCTTACAAGTAGCCATATTATTATTGAAACCACATGCTCATTAGTGAGGCTGGCACTGGCTCAATAACCACTGTCCGAGGCTAACATTATATTCCATTATATCCCAGACAACAGGACAGTGTAGCACACAGTTTGTTCAGAAGAACAAACATTTCTCAGTTGTCAAAATCTGAATCTGAAACTGTTACAAATGCAATCCATTTTCTGTCTCTTTGTATGTGGGCTCTAGTAGCTCAGAGAGAGATGTGTTTTGAAAGAAAATACTGAACCACTAGCTTATCTTCTTGATTTTTAATTTCAAAGTTTGCAATGACAGCAGGAGTTCCTGGGCCCTTCTCTAGTGGGTTTAATCATGTTATCCCTTGGGAGGCATGCAAGAGTATTTCACTTAATATACAGGAATGACTCATGATCATTGCTTTCAATTAGGAATGTCCTCTGGGATTTCTGGGAACGGTGTTCTCTTGGTCGGGGGAGAGAAAAGAGAATAAGAGGGAGAAACACAGACAGAATCAGACCAGTTCAGACCAACATTTCCAAGAAATGCATTTCAGAGTGAGTAAGCTCTCACTTTCTCTCACATATCCAAACAATTTGCCTTGCCCAACGTAATTACTGGCATTGCTCTATAGACATCAGTTTCTTAGCCTAAACCAAGGATTTATGTGAACTTCATCTTGCACTGAAGCCCCTACTTGTTTATCTTTGATAACCGTATAAAATAACACTCGCTAAGGTCAGAAACCTCACAGGCTGGAAAATGGACTGGGATATTTTCGGTGTTTCTTTTCCTGCTGGAAATAGCTGCAGCTGAAGGTCAGTTCCTGTTTCTCCTGCTGTAACAGGTATTGCACCAATGGCTGTGTGCATAAAGTCTCAGGTGCAATATAATATTTCTCAAAGACTTCTGGACTGACTTAACTTCAGTGATTTCTCACAGCAGTAACCTTATTCCATTAAACTACTTTCATGTCGGTAACCAGGACTTGCAGAAATACACAGGGTTGAGTCCAACAATTTTTAAGGTCCATATTGAAAAGCAAGACCATCTCACCCCCATCCAAAATACAAGATCAAAACACTTTCCTTGGTTTTAAGTGTACTCGTTCTTGTATGAAAGTACTGTGTCCTGCTCCCAGAAGTAGGGATAAACTTGCATTTATCATAACTCTAAAGAGAAATAAAGGCTTACACAAGAAAAGGCCATTATAAATTCCTGCAGTTCAGAGTTTTATAGAGGCAAGATCCATTTGCAAATATAGACTAAAAGAAGATAGCAAATAAGCTCTTTTTCTTTAAGGAAGGGAAGGGTTAACCCTGACAAATGACATGCTAAATTTAGAGTCATTTTTGCATGTGGTTGCATGTCTAGTTGGAACAAGTCTGCCAAAACTCATTTTACTTATGACCCTTTACAGCTAGCAGAGAAAGAGGTCCATTGTTTTCTTTGTATTAGTGAGATTAAAAACACAGTCCCCCCAACTGAAAAGGCAAGCACTGGAAGCACTGTCTGAGGCAAAAAAGAAGCTTTTTTAATTCTTAATAAACCACATACAGACACACATCTATATCTGTGCATCCAACACATGCAAGCATGTGTATATCCTAGAGGGCCGGATCTCATTCTATAAGCAGCTACGTGCCATGTGGGTGAAAACCAAATGAGAGAAAGAGGGATGTGTCTCTTGCTGGCCACCCTTACTTCAAACACTGTGGCAGAGTCTTCCTCTCATAGCCCTCAGGAGGTGCCTTGTGTGGAGGGTCTGTTACTGCATCTCAACCAGATGTGACCAGGGAGAGATGCAGATGTGCCACCGCCCTTCTGGCACAAGTAGCAGGGAGCAAAGTGAATGTGCTGGGGATGGCTGCTCTCCCTCTCTGGAGCAGCAGCACAACGTGTGGAGTGAAAGCAAGTTCTCTGGGTCCAGCAAGCCTCAGCAAAGAGGCAAGCATCCACCCACTTCATCTTTGGCAAGCGCCTGCTGAGAATGGGATCGGGTGGATGTAGATGTCTATGTCTGACCTAGTTACACAGGACTCATTTGGCATTGGGACGGAGGGGAGAAACAGACACTTTTGGACACGCTTCATCTTGCTCTAACTCATCTCCATGGGCTCTCAGGGGAGCTAGATGACTAATGCAGGTGTAGACATCTCTAAGCTTGACATTAGCAGCTAGCCAGGATGAATCTCACCCTGGATATCTCACTGCTCTTCATATTTCTTTGCAACAGGTAGCCTTTGCCTCCTACATGCTCCTGATGTGGAGCTGGCCTTGACCCTCTCCAATCTAGCTTTAGCTGGCAAAACTCCTGGAGAAGCTCCCACAGGGTACAACCATCTAGAAAAGGAGTCAATCTCATGAAAAATAGCAGAACAGCTGCACAGCTTTTCTGTGGGGAGCACAGTGGCTGAGCAGCAGGACTGTAATAACTGTCTCTACCTAGACAGCTCTTCAGCTCTCTCTCAATGGTAGAAAACTCATTCCTCTTTCCTCTCAGGGTCAGAATATTTATCTTCTGGCTGCAAGAGGTACACATTTAGACAAAGTGCTTGGTTTTCCTTTGAGCTGTTGAGAGCACTCAGTGACATTGAATGTGTCTTTCCCAGACATTTAATGCTCTTGTACACATAGTGCTCTCATGGAAACAAGGCAAAGCTGATAGAAAGAAAAAACAGATGAGGTACAGGAGCTGTTCATTAGTTCAGAAAGCGGTAAACTTCAGAACTAAATCTGGAATGCGAACAATTGCTCTGAATTTGGCTATGTTAATCAGCAACATTATTTGAGAGACAAGATAGCTTCTACCAGTTGTGCAAAAAGTTATGCTACTGAGAAGAGAGGTCCCTTTGAGACAGACAGTCAAAGACAGAGAAGTAATTATCACCAATATAACACCAAAGGGTTAGTTGAAAGGAACTGGAAAATTACAGCGTGCACAAACCAACTTCTCAAGCAGTTTAGGCAGAACTTAGTCACCCATGTCCAAATATGTGATCCACAAAGGATTTGCTTAATCCTTTCGATGTCTGAGAGTCTGTAAGTGCTTGAGTTTGGACAGGAAAGCTTAGTTTGGCGTCAACATTTCTGCTACAAAGCATGCCCAATGGAACCATGATACTGGCCGAGCCAAATACTTTTTCTCCATATCTGCCAAAGACTGCGATTCATGGCTTGTGCCTCAGTTCATGGAGGCTGGATCCAGTAAACATGTTCAAAGCACACCTAAAGTTCCCTGACAGTCATGAAAGCTTGAGATGCTTTCATTAACAGGGCTGGTGATGAGAGTCTTATATATAACAGATCAGCAGTTAGCCTGTGATTCCCTCAAAGAGCAAGAGAGAGGTAAGTTCCCTCATATTAGGGTGCTCAGACTCCGTATCACCCACTCCCATGGAGGTGTCCTAGCCACCCAACCATGGATTGCAACACTCACTTGTTTCCCTGGGAGAGAGGTGGAGCAGCTCCCACACCTCCTGATGAAGATAAGCCCTTGTGCCAAAGGGACAATGAGAATTCATAAGGCCAGAGAAAGGACAAGTCAGGCTCTGCAGCCTTCTGCTATGGACACACCAATGGGGACTCTTGAACTCTAGTTCGTCAAAGATTTAGGTTCAGCTCAGCCAAACCAGCAGGACTTCTCAGCTGCAGAGTTGTAGGAACCTAAGAGCTTTTTTGGCTCAAATTTTGGCACTTAGTGACAGTCTAAATCATACATTAGGAATCCACATCCTTCTTTGGATTTTGCCCTAAGGGCCCTATTGATATGTATCCATGGCAGGAGCATCTATGGACAAAGAGGTCTTGGGATCTGTGGACATTCTTGCTGACAAGGAGCTACCACGCAGTTAGGTCCTGTCCCCGATGCCTCATTACTCTGTCTTTCCTGTATGCCAAGCTCAACAGCTCACCAAAGTCCAGCTGTTGCCAACGGTTTTGAAAGGTGCTGACGGTTGCACTCCTTAAAGTACCGGCATGGAGAGGAGGACACCAGTACCTCTCCCTCATCTCCATCCTCCTGAGACACCTTCCTTTCATTTCAGATGGTGGCCAGTGCATGATCAGGAACACCAAATGGTCTCCAGATGCATCAAAACCAGGTTCAGTAAAAAAGAGGAAGATTTTTACTTGCCTCCCACCCAGTATAGAGTAGCTTCACTTTTTTCTATGTATTTATTCATAGTTAAGATCCCACAGGTGTTTCCACTACACGGAAATTTGTATACCTCTTTAACGCCCTCTGTCTTCCTGATCTCTGTGATATCCTAGAATAATGACTTTCATAAGTTAAATATATGTTTTGCACTTGATTTTATCAATTTTAATTTGCTGTCTTGGTTTCACTGAGGGTTCCCCCCTGGGTGTTTTGTGTAAGGAAAAATGGTAAGGAAGAGCATCTGAGCATCTTCCCAGTTCTATTAACTAGCTTGGATAGCTCTACCATATACTTTTCTTTTTCATTTCCTCTCTAAGTGATCCCAACCTTTTCAGTCTCTCTTCATATGGAAGTCATTCCATGCCTCCAATCTTTTTTTATTGTCCATCTCCCTATCTAGTTTTACTGTTTTCTCTCCAGGGCAGGGAGACCAGTGGTGAGAGTGCCGTTCCAGGCAGCTGGAGGAGTACCATTTATGCCATGACACAGTGGGATACGGTGGTCTCAAACTGTGAATTCCATTTTGCATTTGAGCCTCCATTTTGTACGACATGCTGAATGTGTCTAGCCCTGAGCCAGGATGTGGAAATGTGCTCCAGTACAGCCCGCTGTCAAGGAAAGGTATTAGACGCTACCCGAGAAAGCCATTTCATAGCAGTCTGGACCCAACAACTGCAATTGGCTTTGAACTGTTGGCCCTAACCCAAAGGAAAAATAGATTTTAAACAGAAGGTGCTGGCATGCCTGGTGGATCTGCAGCTTCGCAGTCTCTGCACATGGCAAGAGGAAAGACATTTTGCTGAGCTGGAGATGCTGCTCTCAGCAGCGTTAGCTGCCCGTTGCCACATGATGGACTACTGGTTCCCTACTGGAAAAAGAAACCCCTCCTGTTCTGATGGATGAATCTCAGATTTATCAAAACGGTGAGGTTGTGCAAAGGGAAATGTGTAGTCTCCAGATGTTTGTCATGAGGCAAAGTTTTATGGTGACTTTGAAAAGAAAAATGAAGGTGGAAATACCATAAGGCAAGGAAGAGTCCCCAGACTAGAGAGAAATAGTAAGGGGACTACAGTTTCTCTGATTTAAGCACAAATTTGATTCAGTATGGGTCTGGCAGACAATACTTTACATTGTAGCTTTTATTCACACTAACTCTTTCTGTGTTGTTTCTTTTTGTTGATGTTTTTATTTTAATCATTGCTGCACACAAATCTGTCTTGGCAATAACCAACGCTCTCCCAGTCAGTCACAGTATTATATCTTGCTTTGCCAACACGGTCCATGTGGCAGGACATGAGCTGGCCCTGCTCACAAGACATTTCTATCCAGCCCCTCTCTGCCCTTTCTCAGAAAAGACACTGCTTGGAGAGTATAACTCCACCAGATGTGACAGCATCCTGCACCCGGAGGCTTGCCTGGTACTTGCAGCCTCCACTGCTCCCACCCCACCTCCCAGGGCATTGAAGGCACTTGTCCAGCGTCACACAGGCAGAGCAAAGCACAGAGAGCTATGCTACTGTCACAGCAAATCAGCCTGGGAAGAACAGTTTGGAAATGGGAAAGGACTTTAACTGCAGAAAAGGGAGGCTGTCACCCACTGAAGGCCTTCTGAAGGTTTGGACAAAACCCTTGAAGCTCTGGATGGAGCACCACACTGTGCTGGGGAAGGAGATGGCATATAAGGGCTGTCATTTGGACATCTAAGAACTGCCTCGGGTCCTTCATGAATCACCCCATGAAAGCATCTTTGTGCCTCTATAGATGCTCCTATACTTTATCCTGAGTCTTTTATTCATCACCCTTCACATGATGAAGATCTTCTGATGACTCCGTAGTGTTCCAGGCCTGCAATGTTCTCCATCTTTGCCTTGTCCAGCCACATCACCTGCAAACTTGTTAGTCAAACAAGTGCATGACAAAGAATAACAAAATTGTCAGCTAGAAACTTATGGAAGAGGAGCGGGAAAAGTGACCTCAAGGTTTCATAAAAGATTACTTAAAAGCAGAACTGAAAGAGGGAAGTGTTTTACAAATAGCAAACAAGAAGAGCAGAGGGAATGGTAACAGATGCCTTATTCCCTGTAATGGGAAGCTGTTCCTGGCTTTTGACAGTAGGTTGTTAACATGCTTTGCACACATAGCAAATAAGTATTTATTTTCCTTTCAGCACAAGTTGTAGTGAGGCTGGACAATTGTTTCTGAAATACCTGTATTAGTGACTGACTTTGACTGGTCAGAGTTTCTTTACTATTTATGACTAAGTTAACAAACTGAAGAGTAAGTCCTCCCTGCTTCACACTAAGAACTGAAGACTCATTTCAAATCACTGGATTTACCAAATTAAAGCAAGTAAAGAACAACAATAAAAAGCAGGGATAATGAATCACAGTGTGCACTTACTTGGACAATTCTCATTACACTGTAATTATTTAATATGCCATTGTATAATTTATAGAAAAAGTAAAGCCCCCATAATGCAAGTCAAAATTACAGCAGTTTGTTTTTTACGAAGTATTTGGTGACACACAGAGCGAAACCAGCTTTTTTACAGGCCTGCCTTGTGCCAGGCAGTGTAAAAGAGGAAGGGTCCTGCATCGTCCGGTATGGGTTACCTTACACATGAGGGTTAGAAAAGCAAAATCCAGGGAAAAAGTTCTATGTGTGAAGGAAATGGCAGGACAGAGAAAGTGGTGATGCTCTTCTGGTCATGTGATTAATGGGCTCATCTTCACAAACAGACAAAAATCACCAGACTAGAGTCATGAAAACACTGGGGAGAGGAGGGGATGGTGAAACTCATTGGTGATTAACAGTCATCTCAGATGCCTCACTCCAAAATTCAGAGCTGTGAAATCCTACTGAGCTTCTGGACAGCTCTAGGGGCAGTTTAGAGCTGGTTTCTCCAGCAGTACCTGCTTCTCCGGGCAGGTTGGTTAAATCCATCTCACCATAAATGTGGGTGGAAGCAGCAGCAATTGCAACAGTACCACTATCTTTTTCATGCATGAGCTCAGTGGGAAGAATATTTATCATGTTCAAAATATACAGGGTTTAGTGTGCTCTTCTAAGGGAGTTCAAGTCTCCCTGGAAGGAATTACAGGCTGATGGACTTGGGGCTGTTCAGCCTGGATAAAAGAAGGCTCTGGGGAGACTTTATAGTGGTCTACCAGTACCTAAAGGGGGCCTACAGGAAATATGGGAAGAAACTCTTCAGAAGACCCTGCTGTGATAGGACATGGGGTAATGGTTTTAAAATAGAGGGCGGTAGATTCAGGTTAGACATCAGGAAAACATTTTTTACAATGAAGGTGGTGGAACACTGGAATAGGTTGCCCAGAGAGGTGGTGGATGCCCCATCCCTGGAAACATTCAAGGCCAGGTTGGATTAGGCTTTGAGCAACCTGATCTGGTTGAAGATGTCCCTGCTTCTTGCATGGGGGTTGGACTAGATGACATTTAAAGGTGCAAACTATTCTATGATTCTGTGATCTCAAATGTGTCCCATTTGAGGCAGAAAGGCTGGAGAGGACCAATGTCCACCCCCAAAATACTGTGGAGGAGCATGCTAAGTTCCTGCCCTGGCTGTTCTCTAGCTGATATTGGGGGAATGAATTTGTCATAGACCTAAAGTCAATAGTGCCTGGCTCTCAGTTACATTAAAGTTATCTTATAAACCATAGCAACATAAAGAGGCTCAAAGTGTAATTTATAACCTAGCTGAAGGTATTTACTTACACTGACCTTAGTGTAAATGGGAATCAGTCTGGTAGGCTCTGTAGATCATCAGGGCTTGTGTAAGAAAACACACATACTTGATTTGAAAGAACTACTATTAGCCAAGAAATCACAAGCAATAATTCTCCTTTAGTAGAAATGAAATAGCTCATACTCATCAGACCAGACAATTCTCGTCAGGGGGCAAGGGCTGTAACCAGCTAGTCTGTAGTAGAGATTTCTAACGTGTGCGATTTCCAATTGCTGGTGAAAACTCATACAGAGTTGCCAGATAACATTTATCAGCACACACAATAAAAAAAAGATTAATTCCACAGAGAACAACTTTTTTTTGTTCCATGTTTTTCTATTAAAACTGATGAGGGTGATGAGGGGAAAGTATCTCTATCACATACAAGGGAGTATAAACCCATTTGATACAAGAACGCTTTGCTTCGACAGTTATCTAGTGAGATAGCAAAGTTAATAACAGGATTAAATGTATTATTTGAGATATGAGATGAATAGGTTATATTATATTTTAAAAGCTAAGCAACATAGCTTTACCATGTACAGAACAGACCAGAACTTGGCTGCAGTCAGGGCCCTGAGGAATAGACTCCTTCTGGCAATCCTATTCAACAGTACAAGAAACACCTAACCATCCTAATCGAGAAAGCTTTTTCGAGAAAGGTATTGTAGGGGAGGGACAAACAAAGCCTTTCCAAGCCCACCTTTACCCTGAAGAATCCTTCCACATTACTCTGTTCACTGAAACATGCAACAGAAAAAAAACCAAACAAAAACCACCAAACAAAAAAAAACCCCTTATATCGGCTCATTTAGAAACAGTCAAACAGGCTTTGGATGTTCTGTTTAACCAAACCATTGCCTTAAGAAACAAGCTCTACTGTCATTTTAAGTTCTGGCAGATACAGCAAACATATTTGGACCCAAACCACATCATATTATGTGTATGCCTTACTGTGAATCAAACACATTTGTGTTTTCGTAATGTGTTTTACACATGAAGCAATGATAACACATCCTTTCTGCACATACTCTAATGAGGCTGCAGATGAATATATGCACAGAAACCAGAAAAACATTTATATCTCTGTGCTCAGAATCAGTTTATCATTCTCTCACATCAATTGTAAAACTATAATGACATTTATTAGGAGCAGAATGACGCCAAAGCTGCAACATAACTTTGTCACTTCTGCATGAGGTCCTGAAAATATTCATTCAGGTGTGGACAGAAATTTGGCCTGATCTGTGTTTGCAAATCCTCTTGCATTCACTTTTTGTGAGTATTTGAACCTGCTACTTTTGTAGCAAGGAAAGTTGACCAAAAAATAATGTAAAATTAATACTGCAGAATATTTGTGCAAAGTCAGATTGAGACTTGTAATGGAGAAAAATTGCACTGGAAAAAAGATTCTGAATGTTAAATATACTCGTTCAGGGAACATTCTTTGCATCCAGCCAAAACAGCTTGAATTTCAAGTATCAATATACTCATGACCGACTGATTGCAACCAAGTTACAGACCAAGAATTATTCATATAAATTATTTGATGAATCACTCCAAATAAATTTCAATAATGATCAAATGAAAGAAAATTGTGGTCAGATGATGGAAATTTTGCGAACAGAAAAGGGGAGGTGAAATTTATTGAGTTACTTATTAGAAACTATTTTTCCAGCTCTGCCTGCTACTATACAGTAACGGAAAAGCTGTAGGAAGCATCTGTGGAGCAGATGAAAAAGTAAGTGGAGTAGTCCTTGTCCTGTTCTCCTGCCACAAAGCCCATTCAGTCAGGGCAGGTACGGTAGAAGCTTAGCTGCTTTTGCACTGCCTGCACAGGGCAATGTACACCATTGAAGGAAACTATATTTTTCACTTTAAACCATTATTTTTTTAAATTTTGCCTGTGGAAGGAAATAAACCATTTTTAAAATACCCAATTCTCTGAGCCTCACCTTTTCAAAATCTCTTTTAAGCTTGGTATTACAGCATAGCTCAGCCGATTCAGTAGAGTCCTAACAGTTTTAAAGTGGCATAAGGAAGATCAACATTCGGTCCTTAGTGGAGTTCAAGTAATTTCTACCCAAGCAATTGCCACCCAAGAAAAGAATTTGATTCTGTTCTGAATAAGTCTGAAATCTGGTTACTTTTTATTGAGTGACTAATAGGGAAGATATATGCTCTCTCTGGAGCTCACATCCAGTTCTTCAAAAGGGTCAATGTGGCTCGCTTTTACTTTCACTATGTGGTACCTCTTTCCTTCATCTAAGATCCTTGGCTCTGTACAAGGATCTATGCATAAGGAAGGGTGATTGTATCATTGTTGACAATAAAACTGCAATGCAAAAATACAGCAAGCACTTTGGTTTACGAGTGCAAATAAAACATTTCACTTCAACACACTGAAGACAGATTTATTTTTGCTTGCTTCTTTATGAAATGGCTCCCTATACCACCGCATACATTTGCACACACATGCAGGCATATTAGAAAAGAAATCATGCTGGTTCTTGGTTGCCCCCAGAACTGCCAGAGAGTTAATGTATGGTCCAAGAAGAGTTTTCAAATGGAATTTTAACCTTTTCTTCCAGCAGAGATTCATGGATTCGATTCCTGTCATCACTGAAGCCAACAACAAAACTATTGTTTATTTCTGTGGGAAAAGGATCAGGTCCCTTATTTGCAATTTTGGCTTTTTTCAGAATCATGTATTTTTTTATTAAAAGGAAATAAATCCCTATCTGCATTTAATCACACAACTAGCATGAAAATGAACTCAATGAATAAAAATGTCAGGAGTGGGAAATGATAGGGCTCTCTCTTAGCCAAGTTTTCTGTCTAAAATTAGCCTGCCTTTCTGGATTTACTGCCGTTATTAAGTGAATGTCCTTTTGACAATAAAGCAGTGCTTCTTGGATTTAGACAGTGTTGCGAAGAATATGATAAAGTGCTCTGTGATGTATGACTTTGATTGACTCAGGGGACCTTACTGTTTCGATGCTGTGGCCTGTTCTTTGTTTGCTAGATGAAGACTTTCTGTTCGTTTAATACTCAGTTCAGGACTAGAACTTGGAGAAGGATGTGCATAAAGATGTAGAGTACCTTGTTTCTGCCATGCTAACGTGATGAATTATAGTGTATTAAGGAAGTGTTGACACATGTGGGAATAGGCTCTTGACATGCTTGCCAGTAATTAAGGCACATTGTATGTAAAGTCACTAAAAAAAGTTGGAGGCTTATTCTTTGTTATACGGATGGTTTGCCAAGTGGCGTTATTCATAGTCTTGATGGAAAATACTTGTATCTTCAAAATTGTTGTGGTTCACACAATAATGAAGGCAACAGACAGAGATCTGTTAGCATGAAAATTTTTAATGTTTCCAATAGTTGGATAGGTATCATTTTCCTACCAGAGAGGAAAAAGTGTGCTAAGACCAGTGCCTCACTGATATATCACCTGAGAACTACCAAAGAATTCACAAAACTTGAGGAGCTGTTACTCAAGTGCAAAAGACCCTGCATCTTCCACAAATGCCCCAAGCCTGCCCTTGAGACCTGCTCTCCACCTGCACTTCCTCGCACTCATGGTGAGGGACATTAATTCCTTGCCTTCATCCCCCTGCCAGTGTGCCGACCTCCACCTCCATGCCCAGAGGAGGGAGTTGACGAGTGCCTCACAGGGAGCTGCAGCCGCCCTCCCTGGTCCTCCCATGGACCACAGGAGCTCATCCATAGCCTTGGAGTGCAGCCCTCATGCCCACTGCAGGATGCCCCCTCCTAGCCCCAGCACATCGTCCATCCGTCTCCGTGGACCTCGTGTAGCTCTGGGGCCTGAATTTCCTCCAGGCTTTGTACTGGTAAAACAAGCATATTAGTCCATCAGACACCTTGTGCAGCACATGGATCAAGCGACCCACATGATGCATTCCATTGCTCTGCTACCCCGTGCTCATTCTGGAGAAATCTGTCCACTTCTCCATGTTCCGATTGGATTAATTGCCCCTTTCCTACCAACCTGGGCACGAGTGCTGCTGACATGAGGCTCTTGTGCAGCCCAAGAGGGATTCAAAACTCTTCTTGGCTTTGTTTCTATCATTGGTGAAAGGTGTGTGCCTCTCTGTCACTTTGAGGGGCAGGGTCCAGCAGGGAATTAGCACGGTACCAGTTTCCTTATCTTCCCCCAGGGAGGCTGCTGAGCTCATTGTAATGCAGACCGGCCCTATCCTCCCTGTCTTGCTTTAGGATATTTTGCTTCCTTTCCTTCTGAATAATTTTCTTGAAGATTGAAAAGAAATCACGAGACATTTCAGCCAACTCCCTGCTAAATCCTAAGATATGCCCTATTTAGCTAGTTTTTTAGTGTGTAATGTATGCATTTAGCAGAAAAGTTTTACTCAGGGAGCTGGCAATTAGTGTTTAGTAAATGCTGAAATATTTGGGCTGCAGAAAGTATTTAGTACTTGATTCAAAATTACAGTACACCACCAAAGGACAGACATTAGAGAGACGGAAGAGAGCTCATAGGCTGTCAGTTACTCAAGCATTTAGTATGAATAAATGCGTATCTCTCAATGTAAAATTTCTCCACAAGACTGTGTACAAGTGTAACTGCTGAATACGTCTCACTATAGCTCACAAGTCAAACAGCACCAATATCAATTCCAAAAAGCTCATGGAAATAGGGCATAGTGGATGTGCATGCAGGCACAGTTCAACACCCCAGAAAATGTGGCATTCTGGGATTCAAAACCACCCTCTGATGTTGGGGGTAAACCATTCATTTATAAAGCAACTGGCACTTTCACAGACAGCAGACCAAGCAACAAATATCTCATAAGACAAAAGTAAACCGGAAATTATTTCAAAGGAGCTTTCTAGTCTTTCTTTCTTTCCTTTCCACCTTCTGGTATGTGCTTCAATATCAGAACTTTCCCCAGAAGATTTCCCTTCAGTACTATGCTTAGACATGAATCCCAATGCCTATCAATTTATCCAAAACATTTAGTTCAATGAATTGTATTATTTACTCTGCCAAGTTCCTTTATATCTTTCCACTGGCCAGCATAGTCTCCACTGAGTATACCAGCCAAATGTATAAACTCTACATATGTTTCTACTAGAGCAACTGGCCTCACAATTAAGTCCAATTAGTTTTTACTCTCAAGAATTTAATCACATCTATCATAACACATTCAGTAAATCAGAGTTTTATTTCTCTCCTCTTTTTTCCTACCTCACTAGAGATTTACTTTGACATTCAGCTCCTGGGACTATATGAACCTTCCAGCTCTTTATGGAAATGATGAAGAGAAAAGGATGGAGAATAAATTAAAATCCCAAATGGTGCAACAAAAGTAGGTAGGGAACGATACCGCCGCTTCTCACAGCACTGGATCTAAGGGGCACCCATTATACCATGAGGCAAACAGTTCCAGGCAAATGAAGACGTAGTATTTCACGCAGTACAGGCCAAGCCCCATAACTGATTGCAAAAGAGGTTTGTGGAAGGCAAAGGTATAAAAGTGGTCAAAAAGGGATTATCCAGATTAGTGGAGAATAGGCCATTAGTGGCTATAAAAATGATGGCTTAGCTGCAACCTGAGACAGACTGTGGGAAGGGCGGAGGGGGTAAGCATCCCTCCAGCCTGCCCCACTCTCTACTCTTCCCACTCAGCCGCTGTTTACTCCTGTTCAGAAACTATTAGGTTACAGCGACTTTGGTCTGACCCAACCAGTCTGGCAGTCCTAACTCGCCTGTATTTTCAGCATGAAGATGTTATTTTGGGCGGTTCATTACAGAAAGATGCTAGACTTTAAAAAAAAAACAAAACAAAAAAGGAATGAAACATAATATAGACTGTTATGTTGTGGAAAGGTTGAAGATATGCTCTCATCTACAGCTCTGGAGTCCTCTTTGGTCCAGATTAACAAGACATAGAAGACATTTTAAATGTTCCAAATGCTGCAATGAAAATGATTCAAAGATTTAATAGCGTGGGAGGGAATTTCTACAGGAGATATAAGTAAAAAAAGAATAAACAGGACCATTTATTTTACAATGGACAAAGGAAAACATATGTTAGAGGTATATAAAATACAGTGTGTGTAGAAGTCCAAGAGTACGTTTCTATCCATACTCTTCTAGAATTAAAAAAATGTAATAAAATGAAAAAAAATGCAACAAGCGAAAGAAGACAGGTTTGCTTGCAGTTCCCAAGTATCTTTTGAAGCTTACTGCTACCACATATCTTTGAAATAAATATATCCACAACAAACAGATTTAATTGTTTTCTTAGGGAAGAGTTTTTCTGTTCTGTTTGCTCTTAAAAAAAATTCAGTCTTCTTTTCACTTGGAAAAAAATCAGTGCCCTTGACATTTTTCATTTTTCAAACTAAATTTTGAAGTGCATTTTTAAGTGTTAGTTTTTTAACAGACAGAATGAGAGTTAAGGAAGAATCTTACTTCCTCTCTGTTGGTATTGGTTTCCATATGCTTTTTTGTTTGATATTGGTCTGTTTCATTTTTTATGGGAAAAAAAATGGGCTAAACACAAAAACATCAGAGAAGTTGTAATTTAACTTTCAAAAAAATAATTTTTAATTTTATTTTCACAAAAATGAAAATAAAAAAAAAAACAAGGAGGGTTATATATGAGGGAATTCTTCACAACAAAGAATTCCTCTTTTAGAAATATCCATCAAAGCAAATTATTTGAATTTACTTTAGTTCATAAGTTTCAAAAACAAATTAGAGACAGAAGAACAGTAGGACCATGCGCATTGAGAAGTGGTTATGCAGAAGAGAAGAGCCATAAATAGATATGGTTCTGTTTATCAGCCATCCATTAATTATTGATTTAAAGTAGTCCTAGAGAAAAAGCAGGAGAGCAGAAAACAGAGTTATGAGTAACCTCCGAAGAAGTGTTGTAGCTGCTGTCAATGACGCTGGGTTATTAGTGTAGATGAGCTATTAATAAAATACAACTTAGCAGTTCCTACACTTCTAGCAGCTATTTATGCCTAGTTTTGAGTTTGATCTTGTAATCCTTGTTCAAGTGAATACACAGTGTCCAACAAACAAAGAAATGGTGGTGGATCATCTCCTGGGTGCTCACACTTGGACTTTATTGGGTCAAAACTTTAACTGAAAGTAGCAAGAGTTTTGCCTGAATAAAATCTGAGTGAGGACTTCCAGGTCTGTCCCAGTGGGACTGCTCTCAGGAGTAAGGGTTGAATTGTTATACCACAAAATACCAGCTGTAGTTACGTTAACCAGGATAAAGTTTCAAGGGGTATCCAATCCCAATGCCTCAACGTAAAGCTAATCACCAGCTGGACTACAGAACAAATTTCCCCTCTGGTATAATATCACACAATTATATGCATTATGAGGGTTTAAAATCTGGCATTGGCTGTGCTATTGTTGGAACTAGGATAACCACTCCAGTTCCAACAAGAGGCCATTCATCTGCACTAATTTGTAGGTTAGGGAAGGTTTTAAAATAGGAAGTTTTTTCTTATGCAAATACAGCTACGGTAAGAAAACTGGAGCCTGCAGGCAGCGATCTGAGACATCACCAGATTACAGAGGATGAGCATCACCAGGCCCACGCACCAGGGCAACCTTCAAAACCAGGCCTTCATGGCGCCCTAGTGCAATAAAAACCTTAACGTTGGGCCTCTACCCAGGGATGAGTTTAACTCAGATTTTGCATCCAGCTTCTTGCTAACAATCCTCCAGTTCAAAAAATTGAGACAAACAAATAAAAACAGATAAATTAATCCTAATAAATTATTCTCCTGAGTAATTATTTTCCCTTTCATTCCTTTCCCTGGATTCACACATTATTGTATTTGAAGTATTCAACGAATTCTTTTTGCAAACAATGAGTCCTTTTGCTTTTGATCCGTGACTCTGGGTTGTTTCAGGGCTGTGCACTGGACATACAAGCCACATGGCATTGGTCTGTTTTCTATGGGCTGTCCACAACAGGCTGCCTAAGGCTACCCTGGAGAGAAAAATGTTCCTCTCTGCCATATTGCTTAAAGCTATAACTCTTCTTGAAATCAGAGAGCCTCTCTCTTCATTAACCAGTGAGCTGGCTCCTTCCACTCCTATCAATTTTGAATTTTCCAGTGGAGGAACTATTCCCTTGTAGAAATCTTGTATATATTGTCCACTGTATACAAACTTCCTGCTCTCAATCATGTCATGCACATTCCCTTAAACCCTCTGGGTACTCAGGGATGGTCAGTTCCCCACGTCATCAATAGCCTTTCAGGACGTCCTGCAAGACTGATATGAAGGGGCAGGATGATGCACCAAGCCTCCTGTACTTCTAGTCTGAGCCTTTACCCTCACATATTTTCTGTATGCACAACGAAGATGAAAAGGTAAATACTCATGTACAGGTTTTCCACAGCTTCTTGAAAGGAGCTAGTCCCAGAGAAAGCACTACATGTGGAACTCAACACCATGTGGTCCCCTTGACAATGACCCCTAAATATACTTCCAGCAGACGCCTCCCACCCAGAGTCCACATTGAGTGCCACCAGACATAGCCTCTGCTGACAAATACCAACATGGGGTACCTTGAACTCTGCTTTCGCTGTACCTGCTGCCTCAAAGGAGGCTTTGAACTGAAATCACCATGCGGTTTTGCAGCTGTGCTGCACAGTCCATGGTCTCACATGCTATAAGCTGGCATTGAAAGCTTTGGGCATGATCACAGTTACCCCCTCTTGCTGAGCAGGCGTGAGGGAAGCAGAGCCCAGAGAACCCCAAGCAGAGACATTGTGATCTGCAGCTCCTGGTTTGGTAGATGTTTCCTAATGGACCCACCTCATCTGTTGAAGAGGTGAAAGTAAAACCTCAGCTTCATGTTGTCTGAGTCTAAACCATTAGCACAGACCTTATTTATTAATTTTAAAATCAACAGCAGCCTAGACATGTCATGGGAAATTCTGATATTTTGTATAGGTAAATAGAAAGATGGTATGTCCTAGTCCTGGCTGGGAACTCTTTCTGTACCTTCTTCTTCTACCTACTTCAGAAAAGCAATCAACCTTACAGAGTAAAATTTAAATGCAATGAAAAATGCTTTGAAAGGTGCAAAGAATAATGTAATGCCTTTAGTAGCCAAGTATTAAAGCACCAAGTATGTATTCCCAGCTTATATCACTAATGTTATAAACACATCAGATGTTATAAACACAATTCCCATAAGTGTAAGACAATATCCAGGCAGGGCAGAGAAAAAAGATAAGGTCTTTGGCAATGATGCAGAGTAGGGCTGTTTTGCAGTTGGGAGGAAAATGGTGTGTTGATGGATACATTGGATAATGGTACAGTTCTAATTCAATACTTTATATCCCCAAAATCAGTAGGGTGTTTTTAGACAGCAGCCACAAAGGTTAAACATCTTACACAACTCTTCCAATGTAATAGGCTCCCACTAATGTCCGAGTTCAGCACGGCACAACATACCAGAAAATGAGTCTTCTAGAAAGATAGTGTAGCACTTACTAAACATCCTGAAAACTGAAGAGTCCCCAGAGTAACTCAATGGAGAGTGCCCTTACAGTGGGGATATTTTACAGGAGGTCCATTTGGATTTACTTGCATTATTTAATATGTTTATCTGTGAACTAGTATAAAAAATATACACCCATTCCTTGCAAAGTCTGCAGATGACACAAAAATCGTGGAGTGGTAAATAATGAGAAAAGCAGATCTGTTCTACAAGTAATCCGGTTTGTATGGTAACCTGAGCTTACTAGGAAAAAAAAAAAGAACATATTTTATTGTGCAGTTAAGCATAATTCTGAGTATCCCAGATAGTTTGTACACTGAGGATGTGGGCTGTATTTTAGAAACAGAGACTTAGAAAAGGATTTAGAGGTCACGGCTGATAACCAGCTGAGCTGCACAAGAGTTCTCCATGCAACGCACTGACAAAGAGAGAAAACGTGATCTTGGTATGTGCAAGCAGGGGACTATAAAACACAAGGATGGAAAGGCAGATGCTCACTGTTCCTTGCAATATTAATAGTAGAAGAAGAGCAGGTCCAGCTCCGATGTTCATATTTTAAAAAACACTATTGACAAACTGGAAAGAGTTCAAGAAATAATTACAAATATACTTGCAGTTGGCAAAAGCTGTTAGTGAGATACTAAAAAAAAAAACCCCTCAATTCATTTAATTTATCCAATAGGAGAATGAATGGTGATTTTTCTGTGGTTTATAACAGAGCTGGCTGGTTATTCTGTCTCAACAATAGAAAATTTCCACACAAATTTCTATAAAGAAAAAATAATATTAATTTTTCTTCAGGACAAGCAAAATTAAATAGTTCACTGTAAGCCACTCGACCTCAATTTGTTTTGTTCAAGGAAACTTTAAACTTCACCTTCTTGTGAACACATTTATGTGTGGTGTGGGTTAGGTACCTGTTTTCTCTTACAGGCCAGCCATGGGGTAATTTGTCACTTAATTCAGAGCTGTATATAACATTACAGGAGTTGTAGTCCAGCCAAGAAGCCTCTGCCTAAGTTGAGTAAGGATAGCGTTTGTTCAGGCTGCTATTCCCAGGAGCAATGCAGCATTATGGGAAAATATTTGTTTTTAATATTGAACTGACACAAAAGCAAGCCCTGGTCAATCAATTCAGTAAATTCAAACAACAAGGGTCCTGCATTAAAGAAAATGATAATTTACTTTAAATTTGTTTGTTTGTTCATATGTTTCCATTCTGGGTTTTCTTTATGTTAACAAGGTGCTTTTTTTTGGTGTAATTTGGAGTGAAAACAAATGTTGACAAGTCGTATCTGCCTACCGTGTGAAAATTCCAAATTTTGTTCGGTCTTAGCTTGCAAGTAGCTGTATTACATTTCTGATACCAGAGGGATCTCTGGATTAGCAGAAAGAGACACAACATCCAGTAGGTGGAATCCGACACTAGATTAATCCAAACTAGATAAATGCCAAGATTTTAACAAAGGAGGGAATTAAACACTGCAACAATTTATGTAGGACTGGGATAGACTCTCTACCATGTGTGGTATTTAGAGACGAGCTATCTCCCTATCTGTTCTAGCTGGTGATTCAATCCCACAGGCTGTGTTGTAATAGATAATAGCAAAAACCCCTCCAGCCATAACATCTAAAAATCCAGGAAGCAGCATTGCAGGGAGAGAAACTGCTAGAAACTCTCTATCTTCAGGGTTAGAGGACAGGGGGGGTTACATTATACCACTGAATACCTTCCCTTGTCCATCCGTAATTCAGCTTTAGTGTAATTAAACATTTCGTAGAAATACCCTATAATTGCTCTGTGGTTTGAGGCCTGACTTAAATCTAGTCATCATAACTGGTGCTCTCTGTCTCGTGCTCAAGGAGCCTTTTCCTTGCTTTCTTGCTTTTCTAATGCTCAGTTCCCCCCAAAAATAACCTTGCAAATCATAGAATCATAGAATGGTTAGGGTTGGAAGGGACCTTCAAAGGTCATCTAGTCCAACCCCCCTGCAAGGAGCAGGGACATCCCTGACTAGATCAGGTTGCTCAGAGCCTCATCCAGCCTAGCCTTGAACGTTTCCAGGGATGAGGCATCCACCACCTCTCTGGGCAACCTGTTCCAGTGCTCTACAACTCTCATTGTAAAAATTTTTTTCCTAATATCTAATCTAAACCTACCTCCTTCTAATTTAAACCCATTACCCCTTGTCCTATCACAACAGGCCTTACTGAACAGCCTGTCCCCATCTTTCCTGTAGGCCCCCTTGAGGTACTGGAAGACCGCTATCAGGTCTCCCTGGAGCCTCCTCTTCTCTAGGCTGAACAGCCCCAACTCTCTCAGCCTGTCCTCATAGGAGAGGTGCTCCAGCCCTCTGATCATCTTTGTGGCCCTCCTCTGGACCCTCTCCAACCGGTCCATGTCCTTCTTAGGTTGGGGACTCCAGAACTGGACACAGTACTCCAGGTGGGGTCTCACCAGGGCAGAGTAGAGGGGCAGAATCACCTCCCTTGACCTGCTGGTCACGCTCCTCTTGATGCAGCCCAGAATGCAGTTGGCCTTCTGGGCCGCAAGGGCACATTGCTGGCTCATGTTGAGCCTCTCGTCCACCAGCACTCCCAAGTCTTTCTTCTCAGGGCTGCTGTCAATCCATTCTCTGCCCAGTCTGTATTTGTGCCTGGGATTGCCACGACCCAGGTGCAGGACCTTGCACTTGGCCTGGTTGAACTTCATGAGGTTGGCACGGGCCCACCTCTTCAGCCTGTCCAGGTCCCTCTGGATGGCATCCCTCCCTTCCAGCGTATCAATGGCACCACACAGCTTGGTGTCATCGGCGAACTTGATGAGGGTGCACTCTATCCCACTGTCCCTGTCGCCGACAAAGATGTTGAACAGGGCTGGGCCCAACACGGACCCCTGAGGGACGCCACTGGTGACCGGTCTCCACTTGGACATTGAGCCGTTGACCACCACTCTCTGAGTGCGGCCATCCAGCCAACTCCTTATCCACCGAGCGGTCCATCCATCAAACCCATGCCTCTCTAGTTTAGAGAGAAGGATGTTGTGCGGGACAGTGTCAAAAGCTTTGCACAAGTCCAGGTAGATGATATCCGTTGCCCGTCCCTTGTCCACTGATGCTGTTACCCCGTCATAGCAGGCCACCAAATTGGTCAGGCACGATCTGCCCTTGGTGAAGCCATGCTGGCTGTCACCAACCACCTCCTTGCTCTCCATGTGCCTTAGCATGGTTTCCAGGAGAATCTGCTCCATGACCTTGCCAGGCACAGAGGTGAGGCTGACCAGTCTGTAGTTACCTCTGGCTCCCAGATCGAAGGAGGTCAGTCAAAGCCCGATGAGAATATTTTTAAATGATAGATTTAATTAGTATAGAAGTATTAAATGCGAAGGCTCTTCGGCCACTTAGTAAAAAATGAAAGTGAAAATACTGCTGGCCCCATCGCTCACCTCCAACAATGTCGCACTATGTGTTGGCCCCTGTTTTCTGGAGGATGTTGACACAACAGACAGAGCTGAAAGCCTGGATATTCTAAGCTGAAGTTAATCTATCCAGAGAACAGGAAAACCTCTTTCAGTAACAAAATAGGCCTTCTTAAGGGCAGTAACAGCAGACCTCATCGACTGACAGCAGCCTGCTGAACACAAAGGAAGTGTGACTTTTCCTTTTTCTTTGTTACAACTCAATAGTTTTGCTTTAGCCTGCTGGTCAGTCTGTTTACAAGAAAAAACTTTTGTGCAAAGAGTATCTTTCCTTGTGCAACGTATTCTGTGATGCCAACTGAAATAACCCTGGACCTGCTGTGCTACCAGATAGCCTTTCATGTGACAAAGTGCTGGAGCTACGCAGGCAGTGATACAACAGGGGCTAGTTAAGGTTTCCAAATACATGGCATTTGAGCAGGGACCGTCTCGCTGTTGGTTTTACCTCTGCTGTTGCCAAACGACAAAACATTAAAAGCTCAGCAGCACACAGCACCATTAAACTGAATGACAGCAAGAAGACGTCAGAAAACACGGTTCTGCAAATCTTTCCCTGCACATATAAAAACAGGTCTCAGGTTTCCCTGTCCCCTCCATCCACACACACATACACACGCGTCTCATAATTTCCCAGGAAGCCCAAACAAATTGCATTACATTTGAAGCACTACATCACAAAACAAAGCCCTAAATGTCTTATTATTCAAATACTTGAGCAATGCTCGTTATGAATTCTAACAACTAATTTCTCCCTGTTTGAAGTGTGGTAGGAAAATAACAGTCTCCCACTTTAAAGATGCGGAAACAAAGGGAAAAAAAGAGGCTGATGTCACCAGGGTTTTGGAGACACAGCTTGTGTGAGATGCAGCTCAAGGCAAGGGGCTCACGTATCTGGGAAAAAAACTCTCCCAAACGTCCATGAGAGTTCTTCACCCACAGCTGAGGAAACAATGAAAACTCAAAATTTCCCGCGTCTGGTCTCACTCTGTGCTCAGTCAAGGGCTGCTCTAAAATTAGACCTGGTTTACAGACTGGGCTTCAGCTGCTGCAGGAAGTACAGGCAGCACATGCCAGTCTTGCAAGATTATTATTAATAATAATGGGGAGGCACTCCCATGCCAGAGGCAGCCCCATGCTCCAGCACACGCATGGTGGTCAGTCCTCAAGCGGACGCGTTCGCCATCTGCGATGACTGAACAGAGCAAGGGTGGAGCAGCGCAAATGTTGTTATTTTTATCCCTCACAGGGGATTTTTTTCATACAAGCTGTCCATTTGTTTGGTAAATCTGAAATGGCCAGCAGAAATGTACTGCCGTCAATGATGCTCTTGTTGGAAAGACTTCCTCAGGCCCACCGTGGTGTTTCTAGGAGGAAAAGCCCCTCCTGGAGAAACCACAAGCTGCCTCGGGTCCCACAGGAAGGTGGAAGATGAGGCCCGTTTTCCTGCATGACCTGACCCCCAGTTTAGCTTCAGGCAGAGTTTTGGTTAGTGCAAGCAGTGCTTCACTGAGCTTGCAGTCCTAACAAGCCAAAAGAAAGACGTTTGGATATGAAGCTTTGGGTCATCCCCTGCTCGGGCTCCTGCCCCAGGCTGGACACTGGCATGACCCACGCAGAAGCTGGCTGGACCCCACCCCCAGCACTACCTGTGCTGCCAGGACATCGCCTATACTACCTGGGGCCTAGACATGCCCCACACGGATGCAAGGAGGAAGGGGGCTGGCACTTATCAGTGCTGTTAGGGCATCCTCTCCCGCTCCCACATCTCCTGAGATTTGGCCTCCTTGTCCTTCATTAGCACTTCTTCCTGGTCCCCATGCTGCCTGATTCATAAGGGGTGGCTCTGGTAGGAAGGGGGAGACCCAAAAGATCCCCACACTCCATGCTTCTGGAGGAAAACAGCAGCACATTTTGCACCACGCTATGAGTGGGAGCTCCATGAAGTGTGACATTTCTCCGAAGTACAGCTCCTCTCACACGTTTTCTCCTTGGATAAGGTGGCTCCACATTGTTTTTAATGTGGGACTGGAGTAAAAAAAACATGTAGTACTTCCCCATGAAACAGACTGTCATCACACTAAGAAATTAAGAAATTAACTTTTTCTGCAGTGCTATTAGTAACATATAATATTGATGATCTTTAGTGTGAAAATTGGAACTTTTCTGAGTCTCAGAAAAGAAAGACCAGTTTAGCCTCTTGTCCTTGGAAGCAGCATGCAGAATCCCCCAGTTCCCAGCCCCCTGCTTTAGAAACGCTGCTTTAACTGCTAACCCAGAGCCCAGGCACAGAACATCAAAACAATCCCTCCAAGCATTCAATAAACAATGACAGTCCCCAAAATAGCTTTCTAGTTTTCTTATAATCTACTTCCATGCATCAACTTATGTGACCTTGAACTGGTATCTTTTCTCACTTGGGAATTTTCCGTTAGCATTTGTTGCTGCAGCTCTTGAAGTATGAAGAATGAAGTGCTGTACTCTTACACTCCTTTGTTTCCTCCTTTCATTTATTTTGACTTTAATGGGAAAAACATATGACTGGATATGGCATTACAGGCAGACAATCTGATAATCACTAGTTGACAGGACAGTGACTCCAAAAACTCTGTCTGTAGCTGGTTCGTTCTCTTCTTGTAACATCGTGAGACCTGGAGGGGCCAGGGGTAAAGGCACTGCATTATTTTTTTTCCCTTTCCAGAAATGCTAAAGTGTCTGTCCATCATGTTCAGGACTTTTGAAACAGAGATTTTGGAGCATGTTAGCTTCCTTCTTTTGCAAGAATCACTACCCAAAAACTCTTTTCAGAGACCTACACAGTAGGTCGTTTCTGTCAATTTGGAGTGTTCGTTCCAATGGTCTTTATAGGTCTTAAACAGATGCTGGTTTTCAAGAAGCAGCTATATGCCTTCCCAGGAGGCAAAGAAGGGATCCCAAAAGTTCCGCTATCATTTCTCCTGTAGGAATGGCAAAGCCAGCTATCAGCCACATCCTCCCTGTGCTTGGCAGAGGAGTTGCTCTGTGGGCACTGAGTCATGGGAGTGAATAGACATGGAGGAAGTACAGGAGCTGGTCTTCCCATGCACTTCCTTATGGTCCCCTCTTTCAAGGTCTCCTGTTGCTCTCCTAGTTCCTTTTTTTTGCTTTTCACTGGTGGGATTACCTTAGCTATCAGCTAGTTCAGCTGAGGACCAGAGGGGGGACAAAGGGCCTAAAACTGCCATGTACTGGCAGAGGACAGAAACCCACCAAGACTTGCAGTGCCTGAGCACTGGAGGGGCAAAGAGACAAAGCTCTGCGAAACCAGCCTCACCCGCCTCCTAACTGGGCTTTCAGCGCTCGGCAGCAGTGCTCCAGGGAGGACAGACATGGGCTGCATGGCAGCTCTCTGATGAAAGCACCTGCAACTTCTATGAAAGCCAACACTCGCTGCCTGCGGTGTCCCTGGTACTCCAGATTCCAAGGCCCTGCTTTACTGCAGGAGCTGTGAAGGACAGCCTCAGGCTTCACAGCAGGAAAAAAATACAAGGGATCAAGTGTACCGAGGCACCTCATAAAGTATCCCTTCAAACCACATGTGGATTTACAGGAGGGAAGTGAGTGGCCCTCGGGGGGCTTTCGCTTGCCTATTAGCACTGGCCAGTACGAGGTGCACGCCCCGACGTCAGGATGCAACTGGCTACGCAAACCCATGACTTCTTTCAAGTGCAGAAAGGCGGCCGCAGCGGGGCTGGGTGGGACGCAGCTGCTGCACACGGTCAGGCAATAGCATTCTCCCATTTCCTTTCCACTGAGTTCCTCAATACTTCTGTCCTGGGAGACATAGGATCAGCCTCGGGGGAGATTCAGGACAGCACAGTGACAGTCAGGGCTGTCCTCAGCCCTCATCTCCCTCAGGTGAATGTGGGGCTGGGGAGCAGGCACATCCCCGTCAAGAAACAAGACCTTAGAGAAGCCTGGAAACAGGTAAAGACAGAAGGCACAGAAAGAAGTTAAAAATAAGACAAGAAAAGGAGTAAGAGCAGAGATGAAGAAAATGAGCAGGGAAAAGTGCAGGGCTGGATGGGGACGCTCCTTTGCAGAGACAGGGTGAGGTGAGAAAAGTCTGGATCATACAAGGATGCACAGGAAGAAGAAACGTAAAGGAAGGAGAAACATAAAGTAGGAAAACCAGGAGAGGCAGAGATGAAGAAGATATCTGACTAAAGGAGGGAAAAAATAACAACCAGAGCAAAGAAATTCAGGGCAGGGGAGAAAAACTGGAGGAGGGCTGATTCGGGGAGCAGAGCTGGAGGAAATAAGCATCCAAATGAAGAGAGATAAAAGCAGAATGGTCCCAGAGGAAACGAACCAGGGACTCTGAAATAGTGTCAGACATAAATAAATCAACCAGGAGCATTTGGACACTTGGAAAAATGGGAGGAAAAATACAGTGTGATATACAATAGCAGGAAAAAAGTGGGGTGATGGCAAGGGAAAAGAGGAAAAAACAACAAAGAGAGAGAAAAAGAGGGAGTGAGCCAGATAGGGCAAGCAGTCTCGACATATTTACATGCACACTTTGAGGTGTTTGCTTTAATGAGCAGTTAGAGCAGCAAAGAAAGTACAGAGTAATGCAATCACATCATTTATATGGGCAAGTGGGGATTTTGCAAGTCGGAAGATATATGTACACAATAATTGTGGGTGAAAGTTGGGAGGCCAATAATTACAGCAGTAAATCATAATCCTTTTAATATATTATCAGTTTGATACCCAGGCAATAAATGCATACACATATGGTTTTTGTGCTTAAGAAGTGACAGGAAACTTGACTGCTAAAACAAAGGGAGGGGAGAAGCTCAGTTCTCTCTCTCTTTTGAGTGAGAGACTGTAAAGAAATCCACTCCCTCTCTCTCTCCCCGTCTCTGT
This sequence comes from Tetrax tetrax, assembly GCA_009806455.1. Lineage (NCBI taxonomy): Eukaryota > Metazoa > Chordata > Aves > Otidiformes > Otididae > Tetrax > Tetrax tetrax. The sequence continues at coordinate 169,575 of WHYT01015464.1, read as the reverse complement.
GATGGTCATCAGTACTAGAGTTGGCTAGGACTTTCACAGCACAGTTATTTTCTAATGGGAATGCACTTACTACAAAACTGAAATTTTCCACAGGAAGATTTTGATTTTGCCAGAGAGAAAAATCCTAAGAGAAAAATTTGAACCAAGTGTTTCATTTTGGGTGACTTCATCTCAAGCCAGAATTTTAAAAAATTGATATGAAACTTTTTATAGCATTACTATTAGTGGAACCTGGACATTTTCAGTTGGGAATAAAACATCTTTCAAATTCAGCAAAGCAGTTTACTCTACATTTTGTTACAGTGATTGTATCTGTAGCTTTGTAGTGGGAAACACACCTGTGTGTATGCATGTGCACGCGTTTGCATATGCATTTCCCCATATGCAAACAAACAAGTGAATAAAATGGGGGGAAATAAAGAGAATAAACAAACATTCAGAGTTTATCCTAATTTCGAGCTGCTTGAAAATGAAAGCCATTGTGTAAGCACTCTACCAGGCCATCTGTGTGCTTCTTTTTTTCCTGAAGGGATTTGGTGATCTTCTGGCAGGGAGGGAGAAGACAAGGTTGTTAAGCAGTAATTTAGAGTATGTCTTTAATAAGAAACACCAATCTATATTCTGAAATGGTGAAGGGTAGGAAATCCACTGTAATCTTTAGTAAGCAGTTCCAGTGATAAATTGTTGTCTTGTTTAAAAATACACCGTTTTCTTCTCGTCCGAGGTTGCCCAGTTTCATCTTCCGGCAGTTGGACCTTATCACATCCTTTGTCTGCCAGAGTACAAGAGCAAGCTATGATCAAACTTCTGTTCCTCATGTACATATTTATAGATTGTGATCAAGTCACCTCTTAATCTTCTCTTTGTTAGATAAACAGAGCGAGCTCCTTGGGTCTATCACAATAAGACACGTTTTCCAGACCTTTCATCATTCCTGTGACTTTTCTCTCTGAACCCTCTCCAATTCCTCCAGCATCCTTCTTCAGTTGTGGAAATCAGCACTGAGAACAACATCCCACAGTGATGCCAAAGGCAGATGTAGCCTCCCTCTTCCTTTTTAGCAGGTTCAGAATCAGCTCTTTGAGGACAGCCCCCCCCACCCCCCGCCCCCAGCAGCTCCTGCTTACTCACATGCAAACCCCCCAGTCCCAGCTTCTTTGTGGATTCAATGAGCGCATCCACCAGACACTTGCATTTGGTGCAGTAGGGAGGTTTAGAGGTGAGTTGTGGCATCCTTTCCCCAACCCCACTTACCGCATGGGGGTGCAGGTCACCTACTCAGACTTGATCTGCAGGAACTGAATTCCTGATGAAGGAAACAGTCGGGAAGCTGCTCCCCAGTATGCACCATGCACATCCCAACCACTGTTGCAGGCATTAGCTTCTGAATTAGCAACTGATGATCAGTGTCGGGGACCCAATTGAATATGATTTGTCATCAAACACTGTGCTGCTTGTAGAGACCTCAGTGTGAGATGCTTTAATCTGTTACTACATTCCCATTTGGCCAAATCATTTGCTAGTATAGATACGGCTAGTGATCCCTGGAATCTTACTGAAATCCTACTAAACCCCGTCACACACACACACACTTTTGCTTGAATTCAGCTTCTCAAGTAATCCGAGATACTCTCTATTCATGTGTGTACTCATCACGCTGATGACTTTTTTTTCTCCAGCATGACTTTTTAGGAACAACTATACGTAATCTCCAAGACAAGGCTCATGAATAGCAGAAGGCCAGCTATCACTTGTTTGAGGACTCCATTCAAAACACCAAGTAAAAGATCAATTTCCAGTAGCAATTGCATTTTCGGACCAACCAGTGTGATAGCATTTACCCACTTTCCGTGTGACATGCTCATTTCATAGCTGTGTAATTAAGATGTATAATTAAGGAAACATTTGCTTTCTTCATCAAATTTTCATCATGTGCCAAGCTAAATGCCGTACAGAATTTGAAGTACTTTACATCAAATATTGTTAGCTGTGTTGACCATAATGATACTCTTGTTTTAAAAAGACATAAAGTTAGTTGCATAAACACTCATTAAAAGGTTTTTACTATGAAAATCTCTTTGACGGAGTTATTAGCAGAGTCTAACATCAACTTTAATTTCTCTAAGACCATAGAAAGTCAAATGGAAATGCACATGATTGGTGTTCTCATCCCTTATGTGTCCTATAAATAAGACTATAGCTTTCCGGACCTCTCAAACTTTTCTAGTGTTCAATGTCTTCTGGAAAACCATTATTTATAGTCAAAGGAGTTTCTTGACTTGTTCATTTCAAACTTGTGGACAGAAGTTGTTCAAGCCTCTCATTTAACATACCTACTTTAGAAGCTGCTGTTTAAACATTTTCTTGAATCATTGTTGTAATGGAAAATACATCATCACTATCGTGGGATTATATATTTTCAGCTGTTTTTTCCAACCAACACAAAAAGCTATTCTTGTCTTTTCTGTGTTAGTATTAATAATTACACTATTTCTACCATTGAGAGAAATGTCACTGATCAGTTTTCTTCCCTAACATACATCAAAAACAACTTCTTGTCCTTAATTTGTATGATCCTTAACTCTGTTGGGCAAATACCTATACTTGCATTTCTTTTGCTTCCCTTATGAATTTATCACTATTCCTATCTTCTGATTTAGATTAATTTTTGTTGCCTCACTCTTTCTTCCAATTGTTACAAGCGGGGTTTTGTATAATAAAACAGCTTTCACTTAAGCTATGCTGTTTTGTTTTATAACAAGTATGGCTTTTTAGTAAAATGTTTTTAAACAGTTTGCAATTATCATTCACTCTTTTTTTTGTTTAAATTCTCCCAGAAGATTTGGTTTATAATTGTTTTCAGCTTTACAAAACTCGCCTTTTTAAAGAACCAAGAATGTGTATTACTGGTTCATATTTTACTTTTTGTACACAAATATAATCAAGACATGATCTTTTGCCCATAAGCAGACATTTGCTTCAGTTCTGTAGTAAATTTATCTCTATTTGTCACAATCAGATCAGTTTTTTGCTGAACTTCAGTGCATTTGAAATGCTAACAGAAGAAATAAAAGCTCTGCTCAGTAACTAGGAGAGGATGGACTCCAGGCTCTGCTCCACATTTGGCAGAGAGGGAATTTGGATCCTTGTGGTCCTGGATGAGCATCGTAATCCCTGAATAAAGACCCTTTGAACCCACTCTCCTAATAAATCTAGTATTTGTTTTCCAATTTTATTCTATCTTTTAAAAAAGAGTTTTAAATGCTCTTAGATTTTAGTTAATTTTTGTGCCCAAAGTTGCATTTTTATTTTATTATTATCCATGCCTAGAATTAGAAAAATATTCAGGTTGCCTCAAAAAGATGTTTTAGTTAAGTCACAAAGAAAAAAAAATCCACTGTTCATATTTGTCTAATTATTACGAACCACTTAATATTCTACTTGTGCAAATTATCTCACCCAATTTTGGTACCGCTGCATGAAACATATGCCCAGTTACCCAACACTGATGGGTCAGGAATGACTGAACTTGTTGGCCTCATGTCTTTGGACAGCTTTATTCTTTACTTGCTTGGGAGTCTGATTTTCTACTAAGCAAAAGTATATTGTCCACCTTTTTAAACTTCTCCCTCATTATGACTTTAATATCCTTCTGGCTATTCAAGCCAATTCCTCCATTAAAAAATTGTTTCCCTTTCCAGTGAGCATGACTTTACATGCTCATCTTCTTAGAGAAGGTAGACAAACAGGATCAAAACCATCCTTTTGTCTTCAAAGATGGACAGCTTGCAGCATCCACCTAGGTGTCACTTCCCCATCACTCTCTTCAGGTTGTCTTCCTCAGCTTTAGGGATCAAAATTGATGTCCTAGCAGGCCACCTAACAAATTCAGAGCTTTCATCACAGTGGCTTTTCCTTTGAATCTAGAGTAATGACACTTAAAAATGTTCAAGAGTTCCTCATTTTCTCTGAGTCCTTGAAGGTCTGTACTTGCCTCTGCTGAACCTACAGCACACCATTGGTACAGAGGTCCTCTTTCATACGTGGTCCTCTCCTTTTGACTGGGCTACACTCACTCTTGACAGTGGGTCTTGAGATTTTATTACATATGCCTGCCTAAATGGCCACAGTTCTTACTTTCAGATGGATAACTTGCAGTCATCATCTGTGTTTTTGTTATTTCTGGCTTATCCCTGCAGCACATCCTTCACATGGGGCTACATTGCAATTTAACTGGAAGCAGGTTGTAGTGCAGAAGGCAATCACACACCTGGTATGTGCATCACTGCTCTGGGACCCAGGTCAGCTACTTTTGAATGGCCTGACTTATTTGACTAAGATGATTTGGGCCTAGTAAGCCCAGAGCCCCCAGGGAAGATCCTTCCTAAGACAAATACTCAGTGATGCATCTCTCAGAGATGCAGGCATTAGAAGCACTGATGACTGGATTATGTTCCCTTCAATATAATAGAGAAGGTATAGTCGGCAAGATACTCCCAAAAAGCTTCCTAGGCTTCATAAATCCCTTCCTGCAGTCTGACACCATCTGTATTTGTTGACTTTCAGGACATGCTACAAGACCTATGTGTTGGAGCAGCTCTTTGAGGAGCCTTAAGAGGACTGGTTGATGAATGGGGCTCCAGTGTTTATTTACTTCAATTTGGTATAAGCAGTGAGTCAATTATATTGCATTTTGGTTTTGCAGTTATATGCTGGCAGAGTGCTTACAGCCTATGTAGGAACATATTTTATTTATTTTAAATATCTGGAAAAAAATTGAATAAATAAAATGATACAGTTGGTGTAAGATTTATGATGTCCTGAATTTTCCATGATTTTAAGTGGTTGTGTTTGTACATGACGTGTTAGTCAAGTATGCAGTCCATTACCAGTCTTGTCTGGCTTTCGAAACAAAAGGTCTTTTGTTGTGGTGAATCATAGAGAAAGCTTTACAGGTCCTATTTTTATGATGACACTTACAAGCAAGAATCCCCATGAAGTCTCATCACCCTTCCTGGAGAGGAAGAGTTAGGATTCATATAGCAAAATACACTGCTATCAGTCAGTCACCAAAAGGCCAATACTGAAAATAAAAAATTGCTAAATAACTTCAGTTTCTGCCAAGATTTTCCACATCAGGTATCCAATGCATCTGCATCATTCAGCAACGAACAGACAGAACCATAAAGTCTCTCAACACCATTCACCCAGTTACGTGCCCCATTAATTTTCCAATCAGATTAATTAACAACAAACTGATTGCCTCCCAAGCAAAGCTCAGAACTGACAACTCTCTTTGTCATGGTAATGTTGACAGTAGATTTAAGAAAAATACCCTTATTTAATAAAATAAGCTGCATGGGTCCTAGAACACATAATATATGGATGTTGCGCAGTCCTGTGAATATTAACATCTTCAAAGCAGATACTCACTTTAGCCAACTCCTTGCTTAAATGTCCCAATAAAATATATCCTGAAGTCACTAGGAACCCTTTCGCTGGCTTCAGTGGACATTGGAGTAGCCTCTAAAAAGCTTTCAAGGCTCAACAGATCAACTTTTAGAGGCTTTTGTGACTGTTAGGACAAGCTTTCCTCAAAATAAATTTTGATGTCAGGAAGGCTCCCTAACACATTACCAACAGGACCGTGAGGTGTTTGGCTGATCACAAATCCTTCCACACCCAACAGAAACTTTCTAATACACTGGAAAGCCACAACTAGGTCTAGGAAATTCTTATGTAAAGCAATTTAAGGTAAATATGGAAATTAATAGATAAGAAATGTGTTGCAGAATTATTAATCAGGGTAATTCAGGCCGCCTTACCCATGTGCCACCGTAAGATCTACGTTCTTCCTTAAACTTCTCCTAATGTGTTTTCCTTAAGGCTCTTTTCCACTTCCTTAGTTCATGAAATAAAGTAACATTAGCTTGTCTCAGTGTTAACAGATGTTGTGAGGAATTATTTTAAAGTCACTTGTATCCTGTATCTCTCCATATCTTTTAGCTCGATTACAGCAAATTTTAGGAGTTTTTGTCCAGGAAAAAAAAAACACCAAACCCTATAGAGATTTACACCACACCCTCACTATCACTAAATAAACCCAGCATCAAGTTAAATCACTGCAAAGTATTTTTATACATTTTTGAAATCTTCTCGCATCCCTAGTTCTCCCTTGAACTGGCAGAAATCCAGTTTGGGACACAGCTGTACACTAAAGCGTACAGCTCTGATTCAGAAAATCAGAGAGGGGTGAAACCTCAGGGCAGAGAAAGATCATTGCATTCACCAGTCTCTGTCTTACAGACATAATAACAAGTCTGAAGTTTCAGGAGCAGAGCAGGAAGCTCTAGCAGATGCTGATTAATTATTATTACTCTTCACTGCTTTTCAGTGGTATACCTGCCCAAACATAGCCATCCCAGAAGAGAAATTGCTATCTTAGTCCAGTGGAGAGGTATGGACCCAAAGTTCAATGAAGGTGGTGGAAAAAAATCACATGCACTCTGACAGGCTGCTGCTTAGATACCTGCCATTTCAGAAAGTGCTAGAGGATACTTTCTGGGAACACTTAGTTTGAAGTTTTTAATGCCATTTTTTAAAAATCCCAGTGATATAAATATAACCTATGCATCACGAAACTCAATTTCTCCTTTGTGAGATCATCTACAGGGATTACAAAGTGGCCTGAGCAGCCAATGTGCAGAGAAAGGCTTGGCCAGGATGCAACACCATTGACATCAGGCTTGTCTGGGGTCGAAATCAGGGTGGGAATGAGTAGAGCCTATCGCAAACACTGTTGTCCCCGGGGGCTCAGGCTACAGTTCCAGACACTGGGGATCACCCATAGGTCCCTCTGTTTTGATGCAGCTTTTCTGTCATAATGGCTTTCAGATAACAGAGTTGGGATTTTGTGTCAAAGAGCACAGTTTTCAGTGCGAAGGCCTCTAATTCAGTCTTCATGGTCATCAGGGAGGGACAAAACCACCCCATTTCTAGCTTATAAAGTTGTCTGTACTGTGTTAAGTTTACAAAGCCATACATGATCCCGCAGTCACAGAAATGCTTAATGGAAAATGAGCCTACTTAACTATCTTTATTGTTTGTTCTTGATTTGGGAGTAATTCCATACAGTGGCTGGTGCTCTCACATCTCGTTATTTTCAGAGAAATCCTGCACTGAAACAGGACTGGGCGCAGATCGTTCTTTCCTCTGCTTTAGGCACTTCACAATTCCTCTGGCAGGAAGAGCAGGACTGAAGCAGATTCATGTCAGGGCAGAATTTGGCCCACTAATGTCTGCCATTTGAATACACGTACAATATGCTGTAAAACCAAGTATTTACAGAGACTAGGCCACGAATGTGAAGAGACGGGGCTGAATCATATTCTCATCGTGAATGAGTGGTGACACCCTTTTATCCAAACAAAAGAACTAATGTCTACTGGAAGGACAGCCTGGGGCAGTATTGCTTTAGGAGAACAAAGGCACTTGGTTTGTTGTAGCATATGCAGTAAGAGTGCCGACAGATCAAGCAAAAAACACAGCTTAGCTAAAGAAGGACATTTAGATTTGCCCTGTGGATGGGACCAGGGGTCTGGCATTTACAGATTACACATTGGTTACCGAAATAGAAGCCGATGACAAAAGTTTGATAACAATAGCATGAGGGGGAAAAAAAGGAACATGAAATGTGCAGTTCTCACATGTGGTCACTGAGGCAGAAACATGGTTTACGCTTGACTTAAAGGCCCACGAGATAAGAAAGGAAGCAGTATCTGGTCTGACGGCTGAGTGGGGAAGAGGGAGGATTTAGCGTTGTGAGACTTTACATTTCGTTTTACATGATGATGTCTTCAGCGGCACTTCAGCTGAAGAAAGATACAGCAGGAAGGAGCAGCGTTCAGGGCAGTCTTTCGTTCAGAAGGAAATTACTCAGGAAAAAGAAAAGTTATTTACATGTCTGTGATGCAGTCAGGGTAGTAGTCAGGTTATTTCCTGAGAAACTCCCTCAGACAAAACACAGTGACCTACACCCCCCCAGGCTGCATTGCTGTTCCCCCTGGTCTCTGTCACTCTGCAGGAAGAGCAGGCAGGTCTCCTGGGCGCGGGCTTTAGCCTTCAAGATGTGAAGGATATCTTGTTCCTCAGAGTGCTGAGGAGCACAGCAATATCACATCACTCTGAGGATATTTCAGTGCCCACCTCCACACCCATATGGAAATGCAGTCAGCTCCAGGGCATGATTCCCGGCCCAGGACTTCCCTCCACCTTGCCAAGAAGAGTTTTCTGAAAGTGCAGGCAAAAGTCGCACATTTTTGGGCAAAGACAGGCCATTTCTTTTGATGGAAAATCACATGGGGTCCTGCACCGCTGATCAGTCTGGCGGCTGTTGAGCTTGGAAGCCACCCTCAGCCATTTTGTGCCTGGCTGTGTGACTGTCCACTTGTTCCTCATGGGCACTTGTTTGTGGGATGAGGGCCCCTGAACACACGCCCTGGGCATGCAGCATTCATATGATTTATATGTGGATTTTATACCACATATGGGATACATATATGTAATGTAGCCGTGGCCCTGCCCTCCTCAGATGACAACATCGCAGTGCAAACATCATGGCATCACTGATGCCAAAACACAAACATCATAAAACAATCATCACGCTATTGGAGCCATAAACATCACAACATCAACCCAGGCCCTAACAGGCTTAATTCATTCCTTTAGGCAGCGCTCCAGGAAAAATCACCAAAAAAAAAAAAAAAAAAAGAGAGAGAGAGAGAAAAAAAAGGCAAGGGTGGGTGGCACAAGCAGGTGGGGAGTGTAGGCACCTAAACGTCCCCTTTCCCCTGGGGTCCCTGGAAGGTATCTGTACTTTATTAAAAGTGGCTCTTCTCATCCCAGATTCATTCATCGCAAATCAGGATAAACTCCTGTAACCACATTAGTCAATCCAGACAGATCTGTCCATTACTTAATGCATTACTCAGATTTCAGTAACAGAAGGTATGTGATCTAGAGTCAAGTTCTGTTATGCTTGGATGAAAATAAAAACACTAAAAAAAGCTCTTGGTAACTGCACCTGTGAGACAAGATTCACTAATTTCGGAATGGCGGTTAAATGTTTTCTAGTAAGTAATTAAAAAAATATGTGTCTCCATTTACATTAACAGCTTTGTTCTGACGATCATGTCAAAAGTCTAACTGACAAGCAACAAGCTATCTCTGTCAACAGAAAGCAAAGGGACTTTTTCCTCATCACCATTTCAGCAACACTAGGTTTGGTCCTGTGCAGTTATTCCTGCAGTAGCAGGATAGCAGAGAGAATCTGTGACTATTCATTAGGAAACCAAAACAGTCAGGGTAAAAGAAACAGGTTGCTGAAGTTAAAGCAAGGAAATCACGCCCACTATGTCATGGTCAAATTTGTTACTCTAGAGTTAGGGGAAAAAAAAAAAAAAAGAAGAAAGAAAAGAAAATCTATAGCTGAGTGTTTGGATTTAATCTTAAATTCATGGTGAGTTTGAGTGGGAAGTAGCTTAATTTATTTTTTTTTTTTTTGCCAAGAAATGTCTCCCAAAGGTTGCAAGTGATTTGAAACAAAGAAAGCACATTTTAAAAGGTAACAAACCTCCACCGCTCCTCACCCACTCTTGGTTTGATACCCAATTGAGGTGTTAGGGAGTCCCTTCAGTTGTCATCTGTGGTTCTCGGCAGCATGCTTGCTGGCTGGAGGTATCCCAGACAGAGGACAAGGAACTGTTTGCTGCTTTGCTGTTGCAGCTGAGGAAGGCTCCCTGACCTCTCATGCCACATCACCAAAGACGGAGCCAGACTCATGATGACGAATGTTGTTTTTCCAGTGCTGCCATCCCAGTTCCTGCACCTGGCTTCCCACTGCCTCCTCTTCCTCTCCAACACAACAGGGCAGCAGTCCAAAGGTGCTCAGTATAAGTGAAGGGAATGAGATGCCTTTGGGGACTGTAGTAAAAACATCAGGGGGGTCATGCAGGGCAGGAGGAGCTTCCCAGGTCTTCAGCACCTTGGCCGACCAGTGCAGGGCTGCTCTGCTCCGGGAAGTTGCTTGTACAGAATCTGATAAAGCTAAGTCAGAGCTAGATGTCCTCTGAATCCCACTAGTATTAACATGCTGAAGGTCCCTTCATGCTACTACTCCTCTGCACCAGCTTGGTATCTCCTCTGCTAACCCTGCCTGACCTGGCCTGCTGTGGTCCTTTTGTGGGGACCAAATGTTTTGCTTGCCCCAGGCTCAGGAGAGCCCTTGGGGTTGGTCCACATTATCAACATTCAGTAAGGAGCCAGATCAAAGAGCATATGGATTAAATCAGAGAGGATGATCAACACTGATAGCAAGAAGTGACCTTAGCACCATCATTAAGCTTATACCAGATAAACACCCACACTGACCCACAAGCACAGCAAAAGTTAGGAGATCTGCCAGAGCTCAGCTCCATCACTGACCACTGCTACCATCCTCTCTGCAGACATTTGCAGGCATCAGGCAGAGGAACTCAGCCCAACCATATTCGGTGGTCCTGGCTGCTGACCTGCTCCCAGTACTGCCCATGAGAAAGGGCTTCACCAAACCCTGCATGCAGGCCATTGAAATTTGCTGTTGGGGTGACACATGCCACTAAAGGGGACCCTTCAAGGCTGACTGTAAATGTCAGTGTAGACATATAGAGAGAGTGTTTGGGAGGAAAGCCAGGAGGTGAGTTTGTGGGACTTTGTATCTGCAGTCTTGTCGATGTGTGTGTTGAAATCTCCCAGGATGACAAGTCAGGGTATTTCATCACCATTGTCAACAAGGTATCAGTGAACTCCTTTATGAACCCTTTAGTCTGCAGAGGTCTGTAAATGAGCATAAAACTCTATGTTAGCTTTGGCTCAGGTTTCTATTGTCAGATGAATGAATTCAAACCTTACTCTCAGCCTCCATTAGAGCTGCCAAATCCCACCCAGAGGAACTATCTGGGGCAGCAAACTGCTTTATCAAACCTCTGTGCCCCTGCACTTAGCTGAACTATTTGCCAAGTACTGCGGATGATCTCTTTGCATTGCAGCAAAGACCATGCAAATCCGGGGCGGTTCACAAACAGCACAGATGCTTTCTGACCCTGTTCACCAAGTGACAGGCAGAGTCCCACCCTGGGGGACAGTATATTCACTCATCAAGGGCTATCAAACACTCCTATGATCGTAATCAAATTGCATGGGTTAGGGCTTCAGCAGCTCACCTGCAGAAACGTGGAAGCATTGGATTTTTCCCCCAGTGTGCATCTGGCTGAGTGTTTTCTGACTGCTTTGTTTCTTCCTTACCTTGCTCTAAAGTTTGACCACAGCTGAGAGCAGTGCAGTGTACCCAAGTACCCTCAGTTAGCAAGGGTGTTGAGATGGCACAGAAATTGGTCTTTTTTTTTTTCCCTTTTTTTTCCTCTGAGGTGTACTTATCCCAAAATAGCAGAAGTCACTCCAAAATTAACTTTTAAAACTCCGTTGTCAGCTAAGAGAAACCACTGTTCCCTGTAGCTGTGACAGAAATCTTCTCAGAAGGTGTTAGATCACTATTGGGCACTTTTCTGACACCCATTCAGCCTGTATTCCCATCTTCCCTAGGTCTGCCCAAGGACGATTTGGGTCCCACCCAAGTGAATATGTGGGCCCCTAGATAAGAAAGCCAACAGTAAGAATGTGAGTGCCAGCAGTATCCACAGCTCCGCAGCTAACCAGAGAACCAGCGGCATCCCTAGCTAAATGAGCAAGACAGCAACCACGCTGCTAAGCAAAGGAAAGTGCCCTTTTTGCATGCTTATAGCGCATGGGTTATATGTAAAAATAGCCACTAGCCAGCAGCAGTATGTTGTTCACGCGTGTGGGCAACATGAGGACAAGTCTGTTTCCAAGTCCCCCCTCTCCTGTTAGTGCCTCATCTTTGATTTTATGTCAGTTATTCAAGGATGAAGGTTATCTGAGGACTTATTTTCAGCAACAGATATTTTTAAAGGTCTGGGGGTTATCTGAGGTTTAGCTTGAAAATAACAGTACTTTGGAGAGTTTGCAGCCCCGCCTAGTATCGTTTAGTTGAAGACATGCCCACATGCACAACTAGTCAATTCACTCTGGTAATTTAACAGCGTTGTTGAATTCCTCACTGATGCAATGGTTTCACTTGCTAAGTTTTATAAATAACACTTTCTAAAAATCTCTGTTTACCCAGGACATCCTGGCTAACAGTGTTTTGGCACAGGTTACTCATTCCTTCATCGTTTTGTAGCAAGACCTCGGCAAAGCAATTCACACAGACATGAAGCTGTCAGTCCTTACAGAACTCCTGCTTGAAACACTGAGTAAAATCTTAGAATCACAGAATGGTTTGGGTTGGAAGGAACCTTTAAAGGTCATCTAGTCCAATCCCCCTGCAAGGAGCAGGGACTTCTCCAACCAGATCAGGTTGCTCAGAGCCCCATCCAACCTGGCCTTGAATGTTTCCAGGGATGGGGCATCAACCACCTCTCTGGGCAACCTGTTCCAGTGCTCCACCACCTTCATTGTAAACAATTTTTTCCGATATCAAGTCTACAATTCTGATATCATTTTTCAGATCTCAAGTCTGAATCTTCCTCAATAGCACTCATTATCAAACCATATTAAACCTCTTCTTTATCTTCAACTCTGCCCTTTCAAAAGATTCAATTTCACAATCTCAGGTTTCACCTTTGAGGCATCCAATGGTCAGATTGTGACATCTAAAAGTTCGTGTAGGGCTGTAGGAAGAGGGCTGGTTCACAAGTGCATTCTTGACAGATTAAACTACCTACATCAGGGCAAAAACCCATCAGGACTCAGAAGTTTCCTACAGGCAGATCTCAAAGCAAGCAACACTCCCAAAAAACTAAGGGACGTGATAAATCTCATTACCAGCAGCTCTATAAGTGAGTACACCCTTGTTTGGCTCCTTTTTGCTAATAAAGCAATGTTGATGAAAGAAAACAGAAACAGAACAAACTGTGACCCCATCTGAGAGACTGTCACCATGCCTGCTGTTCTCCATGCCCCTGAAGAGAGGAGAAGGGAGTCACATGGTACAGAGGTAGTTGTCTTGTCCAACACCAGCTGGATGGGGCTGGGATACCCTCGTGATGAGAGCAAGCTGTGGCCCAGGAAAATTTAACACCACTCTGTGATGGTACATCCCAGGCCATGGGGTGAGCTGGAAAGAGTATCTGCAATGCTTTAGGCAGCCTCCGAAACCATAAAAACAGTCACAAACTGGGGCCCAGTGCCCCATTACCTCCACAGAAGTAAACATCAGCAACTTGCTTTTTCTACTCAAATCCATCTTTGCTTTTGTTTTAATTAAGCTGCTGAAGAGAGGACACCGATGTGACTAGAAATAGTGTATTCAGAGGTCAAGAATTCAATCTGTTCTAGAGAGGCCTACCGCTGGTGCTCTTGGCAGGGCTCACGCGGGGCTGCCGTCAGCCAGTCCCCAGGAAGCACTCTCGCTCACGGAGCAAGAGCGGTGCAAGTGGCCAACATTCAGGCTTGGCTGCCGAACCAGAAAAAGGTTTTCAAAACTTCAGCTCGGATCAACCTAAATCATTTTCCTGAGGCACAAAGGGATGAGGGGGAACTGAAAAGTGTCCTTCTCTTCTGTTTCACATCTCACTGTTTCACTTTCAATCACTGGAATGAAAAGTAGAGGGAACAAAAGGCCAGGCAGATCTTATCCCTTCTTTATCCTGTAGCCCAGTGGTCAAGGAATCCAGGATATGAGCAATCCAAATTAACTTATTTTTCCCCTTCTCGTGAAGGGATTTGAATCCCCACTTCCCCCATCCATTTCACCCAAGTGTCTCAGAAACCTCCCTCAGGGCATTCTGGGCATGACCCACCAGTCAAAGCTGGTTGGTCCTCAGGAGGGACTAATATAGTCTCTCTCCAGGGTATGTGATGGTGAATAGGTTCGTTGGGGCTGGAGATGTGGGTTCAGAGGCACTCAGACAGAACTGCAAACTATACCTGACTGTCTCATGTTTTCTGTACGTGCCTTATTGACTTTTTGATTGTGTGAGGGTGTTAGGACATCGCCACAAGTTTCAGGAGTGTCCCATTGCACGTACAGCTCTTCAAGCCCATGAATTCATGATTCGCTCAAGAATGACTGCAATCACATGAATGTAGTGTCTTGTTTCATCTTGCTTTTTTTAAAACTTCAACTACAACTGGAGGGAGACAGTCCATCCCAAGGACCCAGGCTTTGGTCCAGTGCTCCACATGCCTGAAACCTCATGACCGTGTTTGGTATAAGACTGCTTGAAGCTTAGAAAGACTGTGAAAAGTTAAGCCCCACTGTAGTCCAGCTCCACAGGGTACTGAGCAGCATCATCTAATGAGAAATAACATTTTGGGGTCGTTGTGCATGATGATGGGGTTGAACAAACCCTTGCATTACTCTGCAAAGGAGAGAGACAAAAGCACTTGGAAGAAAAAAAGCCTAAGAAGTAGTCTTTCTAAAAGTAGGAGGGGAAAAATCAAGAAAGACAGTAAAGCATCCTACCAAAAGCACCAATGTAGGAAAAGGCAACATCTGCGTTTTTCTTTAGCCCACAAAAAGATGAGTGCAAAAGGAGACTTTGACATGTACTGTGAGGAAATTGTTCAGCATCAAGAGAGGGCAGAGAAATAGCCAGATTCCCCTTTGGAAAGGATGCCACGGAGCTGAGTTCAGTGTTCAACAACCCCAATCCCTGGGCAGCAACCAGAAGCCCTTAATCTTAGCGTTTGTAGAGGTGCAGAAATGGCTCACCTAAGTCGCAAAAACAGACCCTCTGAGGAGTTTGTGCCCATCTGTGTTGTTGCCGATAGCAATCTTTATCTCGCCCAAGAGAAAATTAATAGCGTTTGCAAATAAAAAGCAGAACAACAGCAGGCTTTGCCAAGCCAAAGAGGGCCCACCAACAAGCTGACGGTTGTTTTTCAATAAGGGCTTATTTTTACTAAATGGTGGTAAAACGTATGTCATTGTCAAGTGCCATACATGTACATCACTTATAAACATTGGCATTCATGCGGCATATGACCTTTGCTCCCGTGGCAATTTTGTTCAGAAGAAAAATACTTATTACTTACTCAGTATGTTTTCTTAGAGTGTAATGCTTATATTAGCATAACAGTGTCTTACAGCATCACTACAGTTAAGCTTGTGTCAGCATTTCCATTACAAGCAACCCTCTTCAGGACTGTTTGGATGAAGGAGGATGTGTAAAGGACTGTTTAGGGGCCGAGTTTCAGTCTTAATTTTGAAAGCATTTGTTTTTGTTAAATCAGAAGATGGCCAGGCTTCTTGGCCTCACATTTGATCAATCATGACTTAAATCCTATTCTAGGCAGTGGTGGTTTTTGTGGATGGGATTATAGCTATCTTTTCATAACCAGGAAAAAAATCTTGCCAAATAACAAGAGTTTTGCAGAATGCATTGCTATTCCTAAAGACTCAACTCCTGGCTTTTGTGAACTTCTGAGAAACTCTTATTTAACTTTTGTTTATTTGTTTGTTAATATGTTTCCAAAAAAGCAATTTCTGAGGGAAGCCAGGACACATGAACTCTAAAGATTCTCATACCCCAAGTCAAGGATAAGAACTGCCAAAATTATTAATTTTCACTAATATTTTCAGCCTATAACTTTTCATGGTTATAGGCTGGGTATATACATTTAGCTTACATATATATATTATAAAATATAGATGTATAAATATTATCGTTTTTATATATTCAGACTTACATATAAATAAATATATTTAACTAATATTTTCAGCCTTTTAATCTTCAAAGGTTATGGGCCCATAGCAAGATTCACAACATTCAACAAAATAAACTGACAGTGTTAACAGCGTACTTTACAAGCAGAAAACTCTGAAAACCCTCCGGTTCAACCCACATAACAACTGTAATTTAATCAGGGATTCTGGCTTGCAATATGATTACACGTTACAGAAAGGACAGAAGCTACATCCATGGCAGGCCAGGGTTTTTGTTGGGTTTGAATGCTATGCACATATTTAACAAAGAGGCAGTCCAGTGTTAGCAGTGTTTATGGACAGACAGCTCAGACAACTGAAGTCACTGGAGGATAAGAGAGTGGTTGTGATTATGTAGAGGAGTTACAGATACATATAAGAAAAGAAATTTCCACATAAACGAAACAGTTCTGACTCAATCTATCACAACTAGAGAACTTTTGGAATATGAGGTTTTACATAATTTGGGGAATATTTTTCAATGTAAAGCTCTAAAGGCAGAAAGAATAGGGACAGTAGTAAAATTCACATATAATCACTATTGATGGTGTCTGATGAGCCTAAATATTTCTCTAATGCAGGGTATTGTGCTAGTGAGGGCTAGATGTGGCACGTATGAAGAGCTGCTTTACTCTAAGAAAGCCTTCGTCTGAGATCAGAAAGGAATTTGTGTATCTTTAATAAAAGACAGCCTCAAATATCCTTTAAAACAGAGGAGACACATATAGGGAGATACCCATAGGTATCGTTTCTCCCTTCCTTGTGGATGTTCCTTTGGGGTAGGGGAATAAATGAACTGTTTTTCCTTTAGAAAGACAGGGAGAGAGAGAGACATTACTTGTGAGTGAATGGAAAAAAAAATCTCTTGACTGTGATTAGTAGATCTAGAGAAGCAGCCATAAAACCTACATTATGTTTGTAACACTTGTCACGGCAGAGATACACAACCCGCCTGATAGACCACAAGAGGTTTGCTGTGCTGCAAATTAAAATAACATCACGGACCAAGGAGGACATGGCCACAACAAGCCCTGAGCAAAAGCACCTGTTCCCTACCAGGGACCTGCAAAGAGGGGAGCAAGCAGGTTCTCCTTTCCCCTGGAAATAGATTGATAGTGGCACTAACTTCTCAGGTCAGGGCGCTAACACAAAAAGATGGGCAAGGTTTGGTCCATCATCTCTGGAGAAAAAGGTACTTGCTGACTCCAACCAGAAAGGGATTCAGAGGTGCGGAGGTAGAGGTGTCGAACAAGCCGCTCGGAGCCAGGTGCCGGAGCTGGGAGGTGGCTGGAAATGCTCACAAACACCTGTTTGCCCCCTGTTTCCTCTTCCCTTTTTCCAGCCTCAGTGCATGGGTCTTCCTGGGACAGTTTTCAGAGGTGCCTGCGGATTGAAGGGGCAGCCGAAGCATCTGACTTCAGCAAGCCGGATCGCCCGGCTGGGGTAGTGCAGCTCCATGCCAAAAAGCAAGTCTGGCTCTCACCCTGCTCCCTTGCAGGGAAAGGGAACACATGGCTACAAAGTAAAGGGCTTGGGAAGCACGGACTGGTTCTCAGCACCCAGTTATGTCTGCAGCACCTTTGCAACCGGCTCTTTCTCCTTTAGCAACACCATTTCTTGAAAACTCACATTCTGATCCCTCCACGGTTGCTTTAGGGCTGTGAATCTCCCTCTAAACTGAAAATAATGCACATCACAGCCTTCTTGGTTGAAGTGGCTTCAACATGCCAAGCATTTTCATGCACATTAATAAAGCAAAAACTGAGACCTGGCATAGCTCGCTCTTAGTGCAGTTTGTGCTTTTAATACTCATTCTGCAGATGCAAGCCTTACTGTCAGGGCTATTCTTTATTAGATGGAAAGAAGCTCTTCTATTCTTATAATGGGTTTCATTGAAAAGCAAAGCCGCTTCTCTGCATTTATTTAAGTGCAGAGCTAGAATAGAGACCAGCACGATGAATTTTAAACAGAGTTCACATCTGGTCCAGAAACCACAATCAATTTATTGCTGTATCTGAAACATTTTCAGCATCTGTCATATAATATATTTTCACACGTTTCTAACAAGACATTTTCTTGGACATGAGATAGACAGGTATATCTGTCAGTTCAATTTCATGCAAACGAAACAGAAGAATTTTTGGCATGGTTTATTATACTGTCTTTGGAGCAGTGTAACTATCATGTGAAAAGGGTATTATTTAAGGATGCCAGAAGCCCAGCAATTTCTTCCAAAATGTGGAACTACTGACTACACAGCAGATTTTATTTTTTTTTAAATCTATACCTTCCTTTTTTCCATTTTGATAGAATTCATTATCCAATGTATTTGAGAGAGGTGCATACCTCAATATTATAAAGCCTGTCTTAGCCCATTCTGGGAACTCTCGTGTTTTATGTTAAAGTGGAATCTTCCACTCATGATGGCCATTTAATCATAACTTTATTCAAAGTTTTATTAAAAATTAAATGGCAGTACAAATCATACTAAAATTGTTAAGAGCTTCACTTTTTCACCCAAACCTCTCATGGGCTTTCCCACACAGAACCACAGATGTATCAAATAGCTTGACAGCACTGCAGCCCTATAAATAGGCACGCCAACTTGCCCCCATATTGGCCCCAGTACAACCATTTACCACCTCATTTTTGGCTACATAAACTGCCTCTAAGCACTTTCTCATTTGAAAACCCTGGGGTTCCTGTAAGAGCACTGCATCAGCACACAAAATCCTGCACTCCTCACCCTTCCCCCTGTGCTCATATAAGATCATGCACAGCCATTACTTCTCTGATGAGACAAATAAAAGGCAGTCAGGGGTCTGGGATGAGTATCATGTCCTGGTGATGGTTTACTTGGTTTGTTCGCTCTTTTTTGTCTCACTCCTATTGAGAGAAGATGAAGTTTGTCAGGGCATAGTGGGGTGCATCCACAAGCAAGTGAGCCCGTGCTTTCGCCCAAAGCACACTTGATAAGTGGGGAATCAGATGGGCCTGCTGCATAACAGTCCCCCACCACGGGAAGAAGATCCTGAGATGATTAAACATCTGTTCCTATCAAATTAATATCTGCTATAATTAAGGGTGACATTTAGCTCCTTGAGTCAAGAAGAACCATATATGACTATGAGGAGCAGCTAAATAACGTGGTCCCTCCCTAGTAGAGAGGTTTTATTTTTCTGAAATTTCCTTAGATATTGGCTATAGAACTGAGCAAAATAATCTGAGGCTGCAGAAAATCTGCAGGTAAAATTGGAGGAGAGGGAAATTTGTAAGTAGTGACTGTTCAAGGCTGTTTGTGCCATAAGGGAGATCTGTACAGAGGCCACAGTGCCACAGGGCTTGGCAACACCATGCAACCGGATGCCATGGGCTGGAGAGTCACAGCTGAGTGACTGAACCAGGCATGGGGTTTGGTGATCCCATCCCAGTATTTGCTTGTTTTCTCAGCTTTGCAGTGGGTTTTTTTCCATTACTGGACAAAGAAGAGAATCCCATGACGAGGGGAGTGGAAAGCAGCACCCTCCCTTGCACCTCCATGTATCCCATGCCTCAGGGATGCTGAGGAGCTTGTTTTTCCGTGCTGAAATCAAGGTGGGAAATTAGAGTGCAGGGGCCAAGGCAGGGTGAGGTGGGTGCCTGCTTGCTGGACTGTGGTGCTCTCAGATTGGTTGCTGCCCCTGATTTTCTCCCCAGAAGCTCTAGAGCAGGCTTGAGTCAAAGATGAAGCTTGGAAAAAAAAAAAGCCAATTTGATTTCTATTGCATTTTAATTTGTAATAAATGTTTTCCTGACATTCTGGACAAGCTTGTGATGGTTTGAAAGTTTGCTCTTATGAAGCCAAGGTATTTATCTTACTAAAGGCATTGTGCTCTAAAAAAACTTATGAGCGTGATTCATACTATTACTCTTGTTTTATTTTTCTCCTTTATTAATCCAGGTTTTCACAAGCAGATTCTCTCAAGATGTCTTATGTGGGCTAGGTTCCACAGCAAAAATAAATATATTTCCAGTGAATTTGCCACATGAAGCTTGCCAGCTCCTTTGAATGAGTTTAACTATTTAACTGCTAAACAGCAGAGCAGGTATATGGTGCTGAGCAACTCCATGTCCTGGATATGTCTAATTAAAGGTATGTTTCAAATTAAAGTGCTGGTATATTAGTGAAACGTAGTTCTTTAAAGGAGCCCATAAAAGTTACAATGGCACAAGATAGTAAAGGGTTAAAAGGCAAACCTCACACCGCAGCATGTGCTGAATTAACAAGAAAGAAAAGGAATTTCTTCATGGGAGAAATTAGGTGATATCTGACATTTAGTTAGAATCGAGCTTTTCCAATATATATTTCTAATTATTTTAGCCTGAAAAAGAGGGGACTGTACTTCACCTGTGGCTTTGAAGGGCTCTAAGGTCCCCATTTAATAGCAATGTTTTAACATAACTGCGTGTTGGCTTTTAATACCAAGTTATTCAATAAAGTGCAGAACTGATGGGTTACAGAAAATCACCTGTGGAAAGAGCAGATTTTTATCTTTCTCAAAACACTGTGATATGTGTTGCCAAGATTTATAACTTCCCTAGAAGCTGGAAATCCAACTTTCTCCAAAAGCACAGAGAAGTCAATGACTACTCTGCAATGAGAAAGCCAAATTTGTGGAAGAAAACAGACTTTTGAGGAAGTGGAACACTTACATCTATTTACACATCTGCAGCCGTTTGGGACAACTGACATTCAAAAAAGAAAATTCTCACATCTTTCTCCCACTTAAGCCATAAATAGTTAAGACAAGGTCCTCACCTGTCTTAAATTTTGCTAGTGTGCTGTAAAGAGGTCGCAGGTAGACAGGGACTGACTTCAGAGGCAGATGGAGACAGAGGCTGCAGATGGATGGTGCGGGGTGGCAGGAGACAGCTGAAGGGGGGAGCACATCACCCAGCACCTCCTGTGGGCAAGCATCAGGTGAGCAGGGCACCGAGCATGAAATCTTGGCACATCGGGGTGGCGAGCATTTCTAACGATCAGGCTGTGATTTAAAAGACAGGTCTGAGCCTGTGGCATAAAGCAGATACGCGGTGCCAGGCTGTATCAGATTAGAAGCTGCACAGTCGTGTTTCGGGTTACACGTATTTCAAATCAAAATGCAATGATCAATTTT
Source organism: Tetrax tetrax (assembly GCA_009806455.1). Classification (NCBI taxonomy): domain Eukaryota; kingdom Metazoa; phylum Chordata; class Aves; order Otidiformes; family Otididae; genus Tetrax; species Tetrax tetrax. Next base: position 148,596 of record WHYT01015464.1, on the reverse strand, counting down.
CCCCTCTCTCCGTCTGTGCAGTTCTGCAAAATGTTTTTACTGTCTCGGCTTTAAATATTGATGCTGAACATATGTATAGTATGACAATCCACAGGCTTTTTGGGCTTTAATTCTGCAGGGATAACTCAGGTGTCTCCAATACCATGCATGCTGCACTAGTTGTAGTTTAGTGTTAACAAACCTGGGACCCTTCAGCTTTTCTTCAAATCACCATTCATACACATTACGCTTGTTTCCTGTTGCTGCAGGACATCTTGAAGTCATAGGAAATGCACGTGTGTACCCAATTTTTCAGATGAGCCAAGTTTGTGAGTTAAAGCAAGACCATATAGACACCTTTCCAAAGAATAATATGGCCCGTACGCTCCTGATCTCAAAATGTGGCATTGTCTATAATAGCCGTAATTATAAATGAACATGAGAGGCAAAAACTAATTGTATGAAGAAAGCTCCATTAAACTGCTTCCACAGTAGCTTCTAACCAAAAGGCAAATTAGCCCTTGCATCTGAATCATCCACTCATCAGCCTCAAGTAGGTCTGCTCACTTTCCCTAGGACCACCTGCAATTTGTTTGTTTGTCAGGCTGGGATGCATCCCAGTGGATATTACCCGTAGATCTAACACCCAACAGAGGATCTCCCAAGGCTGCCTCAGGCTGTAGACCTCAAAAGGCTCAAAGGGAAGGATGGACTTCTTACTGCTTACCACTTTGTCTGATTTCCCACAACTGTTCAGCAAATGCTGTTCCTTCACAGGAGAGGCCTGGCTAAGTCACCACTGAAGACATTCATGTCCGGCTGAAACACAACACAGAACGGTTTTTTGCATGCTTGCAGCATCAGGACTCAAACTTATGACAAGAACTAAGCAAATAATTGCTTTTTTTTCATCTCACTGGCCAAAAATTGTTTGGGGTTGACCAAAACCAAATAATTTTCAGTGTCCCCACCCAAAACAAAGCACTTCAAAACTTCGATCTAACAAAAGGTTTATTTCAAACAAAAGTAAATACAAAGCCTTTTGTTTTCCTGGGGAGTGGAGAGAGGAAAGGGAAGTACTTTATTATTTTTTAATTAAGGCTAGGTCAGCCTTTAAAAATAGAAATCTCAAAACAAACGAAATATTTTTTTTCTTCCAAATATTGAGTCAAAATGTTTTTATTGTTTTTCTCCTTTCCCTCTCAGAAAATTTTAATGACTTAAAAGTGCATTTTCAGCAGGAAAAAACAACACAAATTTTCATCCAAATCAACTCTTGAACTATTGCTTTCAAAAAAAAAAAGTCCTTTGCTGTGCTCTCACTCAGTCTGCAGCCCGCAGATGACTGGGATCAGCACCACAGTTGGGAGTAGTCTGCAAAACCATTGCAAAACAGCGTGTTTGCAAAGCGAAATAGTCACTGTTTTCCATGCAACCAGTGGGTGCACAAGTGTTTGCCAGGAGACAAAGGTCAGAGCTGGCTCCCTACTGTTGTCAGTTCCCATGAGGATCATCCTCAGGGTCCCAAATTCTCCTGATTCATTTGTTTATTAAAATAACAGGCTTCGGTAAAATAGCACCATATTGTGTATCTGGATATTGAATACTTTCTCTCTCTTTCCCTCTTCTCCTTCCAACTGGTAAACACCAGTGGGACACAAGATGGCAGTAGGTTTTTTGTTTTTTTCTTTTTTTTTTTACTGAAGGGTGAGGTGGTTGCTAGACTGAAGGAGGCTGCTCTGCTGCATTAACTCAGAATTAATTGTGTGAACATACCTGGCAATTATCCAGTAACGAGCAGAGAACAGAAATACAGAGAACGCCTGTTTCTCCTCACTTACTCTGATCTGTGCACGGGCATAATGGTGCGTGTCACCCAACGTATCTGGCAAATCTCATCACAGTGTCAGACAATATCTATATCCACCTCTGCTCTCCTCAGATGTAGACATCTGCAGTTAGAGGAGATGAATCCTACCCAATGGCTAATGCTAAAAACAAATACAGAAGCATCCAGAGTGTACCCTCCATTCCCAAACGGTTCATAGATTTTATCCAATAATCATGTAATGCCAAAGGAGTGAGTCATCCCAGAGCCCTGAACCTTCAGCCGAGAGATCTAATCCCCAGGCTGCAGGGAGAAGCACCCTCCTTCTGTGGCACAACTCTTGCATTTCTTCCTGCAGCCTGGTCAGGGGAGATGGAGGAAACTCGCTGATCATCACAGATTGGAGCTGTACTTGAACCACTGTGAGCTGCACAGATACTTTGAGGAGAGGTAGCTATACACATTAATGTGATGTATTGACTCAAAGCTATTGTGATTAAATTGTCTGGTCTGACTGTTTTCTATAAAGGTTGTGTAATAGAAAGTGAGAAAACAGCTTTCTGAAGCACCTTGGTTAGCAGTCATGTGCATCCCTCTACCCCTGCTTCTCTGCTGACCTCTCCAATGTGTGGCAGACATCTCATTCCCTAGTACAGCCCTACTGCATTGCATTTCCTTCATGTAACATGAAGGAAAGAAATGCAGCAGACACATAAATCTGACCTGGGAAGCATCCTGAAAGCTATCTGTGGAACTACTACTTGAGTTGATTTTGTCCTGGGCAAATCATGTCTCCCAAAGGATGATTTTTCCAGTTGAACAACAGCTATCAGTGAAGAGCTGCTGGAATTAAAGCACAAGTCAGCAATCTTGGTGAAGAGGCAGAAAATTGATGATCAATTTATCTTTTTTCTCCACAATCTATCCTTTCCACATCAAATCTCAGACATGACAGCAACAGATCTATAGCAATGTGTTATACCAGAGCAAGCTGCTTTTCAGGGCCGGAAATCTGGCTCTTTTAGCAAGCACTACCACTAAAAATCTTTTTTTTAAAGGCCATAGGAAAGCACGCGCTAGCCAACTTACCCCAAAATGTGAACTTAAATAGACTGTGTAAGTTCAGTATCACTAAGGCTGGTGAATGATCAGTGGAATGAAATCTCTGCCCAGAAAAATACCCTGTCTATGGAGTAATGCTGCAGACACCCCTGAACAGATGGGACCCAGAAAGGTCCATGACATCTAGAGAAGAAAATAGCTCCTACAAAAAAAAACAAGATTTCAGGTCTGATTCTGATCTCACCTTGCTGTAAATCATAAGTCACTCCATTTAGGCTGGAAGTTAAGTGAAATCAATTTAGGACCCTTAATTTTTAGGAAAGGATAATTATTTTATTCCCTCCTTTCCAATTTGAAGCAGCCCATCAAGCATCCAGCTGGCTGCAGGCTGTAAATGAGCATTTCTCTGGACAAAATCAACCCTTCTCCCTCCTTTAAATCCCCTGCCCTCCAGTAAAACACTTTAAAAACGTGTAAGAGCTATTTTTGTTGGGGTATGCCCAGTTGTCCCAGACATAATATAGACTGTCGCCCAGTCCAAGATCAACTCAAGTGGCCACTGTGAAGCTGTGAAGTCAGAGACATGCAGCTTAGGAGCACCAGAAGCACCTTTTAAAACAAAAGGTAGGTCTTTCTCCTTTCCATGTCAAATCACCTGTGACGATATCCATCTCTGAAGGTCTCTGTTTAGGTCACATCCATTTTCAAAACAACTCAATTTCTTTGTAGAAAAATTTAAAAATCTCTCCAAGATATATTTCTTCCTACATCTGTCAGGGTAATGTTACACATCTTGATCTGCGTGAGAGATGAGCAGGCTCACACAGACATGTCTTGGTTGGGAGCCAGACACTACCAATGTCGCACATGGTGGGATGACTCGTACGACTGGAGCATCAACATGGAGGGGTACAGGCTTTTTAGAAAGGACGGGAGGGGAAGACAAGGAGGGGGAGTCGCTCTCTATGTCAGCAACCGGCTGGAGTGCATGGAGCTCCATCTGGGGATGGAGGAGGAGCTGACAGAGAGCTTATGGGTCAGGATCAGAAGAGGGGGATGGACAGGGGATGTTATGGTGGGGGTCTGTTACAGGCCACCTGGCCAGGAGGACAGAGCAGACAAGGCACTCTATAGCCAGATAGGAGCAGCCTCGCGGTCACAAGCCCTGGTCCTCATGGGGGACTTCAACCACCCTGACATCTGTTGGAGAGACAACACGGCAGGGCACAGGCAGTCCAGGAGGTTCCTGGAATGCGTGGATGATAACTTCCTCCTGGAGGCGATAGAGGAGCCGACAAGGAGCGGTGCCATGCTAGACCTTGTGCTCACCAACAGGGAGGGACTGGTGGGGGATGTGAAACCGATGGACAGCCTTGGCTACAGTGACCGTGACGCGGTGGAGTTCAAGATCCACGGGGCGGCGAGGAAACTACACAGCAAGCTCTCAGCCCTGGACTTCAGGAAGGCGGACTTTGGCCTCTTCAGGAAACTCATGGGCAAAGTGCCATGGGAGGCAGCCCTGGAGGGAAGAGGGGCCCAGGAGAGTTGGTCCACATTCAAGGAGCACCTCCTCCAAGCTCAGAAGACGTGCATCCCGATGAAGAACAAGTGGGGCAAAAAGGCCAGGAGGCCAGCGTGGATGAGCAAGGAGCTCCTGGACCAACTGAAAATGAAGAAGAAAGCCTATAGAGGGTGGAAGTGGAGATAGGTAGCCTGGGAGGACTACAAAGAGGCTGTGCGAGTGGCCAGGGATAGGGTGAGGAAGGCTAAAGCCCTGATGGAATTGAATCTGGCCAGCGATATAAAAAGCAACAAGAAAAGCTTTTACAGGTATGTAGGGGACAAAAGAAAGTCCAAGGAGAATGTGGGCCCCCTCCAGAAGGAAACGGGTGTCCTGGTTACCTGGGACATGGAGAAGGCTGAGGTACTCAATGACTTTTTTGCCTCAGTCTTCACCGATAAGGGCTCTTGTCTCTCCACCCAAGCTGTGGGAGGCACAAGCAGGGACTGCGAGGATGAAGAACCGCCCACTGTACTCAAAGAGCAGGTTCAGGATCATCTAAGGAACTTGAAGGTGCACAAGTCCATGGGACCTGATGAGATCCATCCACGCGTCCTGAGGGAACTGGCGGATGAAGTTGCCAAGCCACTGGCCATCATCTTTGAGAAATCATGGTGGTCTGGTGAGGTCCCCGATGACTGGAAGAGAGGGAACATAACCCCCATTTTTAAAAAGGGGAACAAGGAAGAGCCAGGGAACTACAGGCCGGTCAGCCTCACCTCTCTGCCTGGCAAGGTCATGGAGCAGATTCTCCTGGAAACCATGCTAAGGCACATGGAGAGCAAGGAGGTGGTTGGTGACAGCCAACATGGCTTCACCGAGGGCAGATCGTGCCTGACCAATTTGGTGGCCTTCTATGACAGGGTGACAGTGAACAAGGGACGAGCAACAGATATCATCTACCTGGACTTGAGCAAAGCATTTGACACTGTCCCCCACGACATCCTTCCCTCTAAACTAGGGAGGCATGGGTTTGATGGATGGACCACTCGGTGGATAAGGAGTTGGCTGGATGGCCGCACTCAGAGAGTGGTGGTCAACGGCTCAATGTCCAAGTGGAGACCGATCACCAGTGGCATCCCTCAGGGGTCCATGTTGGGCCCAGCCCTGTTTAACATCTTTGTCGGCGACATGGACAGTGGGATAGAGTGCACCCTCATCAAGTTCACTGACGACACCAAGCTATGTGGTATGGTCAACACACAGGAGGGAAGGGATGCCATCCAGAGGGACCTGGACAGGCTGAAGAGGTGGGCCAGTGCCAACCTCATGAAGTTCAACCAGGCCAAGTGCAAGGTCTTGCACCTGGATCGGGGCAATCCCAAGCAGAAATACAGGCTGGGCAGAGAATGGATGGACAGCAGCCCTGAGGAGAAGGACTTGGGAGTGCTGGTGGACAAGAAGCTCAACATGAGCCAGCAATGTGCGCTTGCAGCCCAGAAAGCCAACCGCATCCTGAGCTGCATCAAAAGAAGTGTGGCCAGCAGATCAAGAGAGGTGATTCTGCCCCCTCTATTCCGCTCTGGTGAGATCCTACCTGGAGTACTGTGTCTACTTCTGAAGCCCCCAACATAAGAAGCACATGGACCTGTTGGAGAGGGTCCAGAGGAGGGCCACAAAGATGCTGAGAGGGCTGGAGCACCTTTCGTATGAAGACAGGCTGAGAGAGTTGGGGCTGTTCAGCCTGGAGAAGAGGAGGCTCTGGGGAGACCTGATAGCAGTCTTCCAGTACCTCAAGGGGGCCTACAAGAAAGAGGGGGAGAGGCTGTTCAGTAGGGTCTGTTGTGATAGGACAAGGGATAATGAGTTTAAAATAGAGGGAGGTAGATTTAGATTGAATATTAGGAAAAAATTTTTTACAATGCGAGTTGTAGAACACTGGAACAGGTTGCCCAGAGAGGTGGTGGATGCCCCATCCCCGGAAACGTTCAAGGCCATGTTGGACGGGGCTCTGAGCAACCTGATCTACTTGGGGACGTCCCTGCTTCTTGCAGGGAGGTTGGACTAGACGACCTTTGAAGGTCCCTTCCAACCCTAACCATTCTATGATTCTATGATTCTAATATTAAAACGTGTAGCTTCTGTGTTCAACCCAACATCCAAATTGAAATTTTTAAAAAGTGCACAAATCTCTCAGGAGAACTTGTGTGATTCTTACCTCAGGTCACACTTCAGTGGTTGAAATAGCTTTCAACCCTCTCCAAGTAGGGTTAATTCTATCTTTTTCATTTAAATGAAAATGTTCTCCTTTTCCCAAGTAAGCTTGTAAAGTCATGGGAACATATTCTGCTGCCTTCCTGACATAAATCAATGGATATATCGGAGGGACAGGCCAAAAAATGTATACATTTCTTGCCCTTCAGCTCTATTTCACCCATAAAAGTTTGCCCACATCCTGGAACAGAAGAAATGTTTTCTTTCCATTGAATTTCCGACTTTCATATTTCTACAGACGACGGCCATCACCACACAGCTGACATTAACAACTTGACTAAGAATCTGCTAAGAAGAGAAACTCTTTTATGAGAATGACAATTATAATCCATCCAAAAATATCTACAAACAGAATAAAGTGAAATACAAGTGATTTTTTTTTTTTTAGGATACTGTCTAATACAAACTCCTTTCCAGTCTGGCTCTCCTTCAAACATACATTTATTTAACAGGCAATTGCCAACTTGTTCATCCTACTCCTGTTCAGAATATGCACAAATTCATCACTTTGAGTATAACAGAAGACTAAAAAACTATGAAGAACCAGATATTTCTTGTCCAATAAGGTATAAACAGTTTGTAAATTCAGGCTGCTAGAAAGCGTAAGTTTATGGTTCTTTCTAAACTACCACATAGAATAGTTACAGGTAATGTTAAAAAAGTAGACAAGAATTAAAGAAAATAAAAATAGAAATTAATTGCATGTAATACCCTGTAAGATACATCTGTCATTCCTGTGGACCACTGTTCGGCTCAGGGCCTGCATATGCACTGTGAACCCCAGGGCGTGCTTGTTTTCCATACCTTTCATGGCTAGTGTATCTTCCTGCAAAAAAGTAGCCCTCTCCATCGTGTTTGTTATTTTCAAATCTATCTTGAGCAAAACCACTTAGTTTCTCAAGTGCACCCTGAAGTGTTCTGTCATTTTGACGTAACATCTTTCCGCTGTTTTGACGTAACATCTTTCCGCTGTATAACTCTGGCCCCATTAGTGTGAGAGTACAATCTCTACTAAATTCACTCTTAAAGCAACCCACACAATAGGGAAGGCCACCACCATCCCAACAAGGCGGAGAACGGTGCTCAGAGAAATCATCAGCAGAATCCACCACTGTGCTTAGACAGTTTTCGACCCCTGGATACGTCCTGATGGACAACTCTTCCCTGCTGTCTCTCCTGATGGTCCGAAGGACTCTGTATATCAAATTGCCCCTACCATCCCACCTGCTGGTCTGAAGAACGCACTCTGTGCCAAAACAACCCTACCAGCTCACCTGACTGTCTGAAAGACCTCCTGCACTAAATAGCTCCTCGGCTTTATAGACCTTTGTGGGTTCTGCTCAGTTAGAGACTCACTACTTTTGGTGTGTCAATCAAAAGTGCTTTGCTGAAGACAACATTTGGGGAATCTGGGATGGTACAGAAACGTTAGTCTAGACCCGCTGTCAGCATTATGTCCCACACACGAGACGACAGTGTTACCCTCAGCCGTAACCAGCTGACATCTTGTGTGCTTTCCCCTGCCCAGTCGGCTTCACTACTCACTTTGCACACAGCTGGCACCTGCTACTTCCTATTTTTGGTCAATTGAGCCACCCTCTTGGAGTCCCACCACTATTTTTGCAAATGGCAAACACCTATACAACACTTGCTAACCCACTGCCAGTTTTTTATTTTCTTGACAAGTAAAACAAGCTTTGACTTTTTCTCAGTCATTTGTCCTCAGCCTTTATCAACCGTCAACAGTTCCCCATGAAAATGGAGGCTCCCCATACATATTCACTATGTATCCCACGTCTCCAAAAACATCTCTGTCTGGAAGTTATCTTCTTATAGGAGGTCCATTCCATATGTTCCACTTTCCTTGGGATTTCTTTCTCAGAGTCAGGCAATATTTCTTTTTGACAAGAGATGTATTTGCTTCAGAAGAGCAAAAACTAATTTGAGTTGAATTTGTCTAATTGAATTTCTGCTGGGAAAAAAAAAAAGGATAAAGTTTTTTAAACATGATGTCTTTTTTTCAAAACAGCATTCATTGTTTCAAATTTGACCAAAATTTAAAAACAAACAAAAAAACCTCAAAACTTGTTAAATACAGCAGTGAATATCGTCCAATCCAAAGATTACATTTTGCAACCAATCAAACTATTTGGGTTAAGCCCAAATAGTTTTTTTTTTTCTTTTTGCAGAAAAGGCAACAATTCTTGTCTCAGGGGAACCTGAGTTTTTAATCCCTTTTTTATTTCAGACACTTCACAAACACCGTAACTCATCTATTCTGATGGTCTTAGGCAGCACACCACAGCAAGCAGGGCTCTGCTTCCATTTCCCTTCTCCCCACTTGGATCCATTAGGTGATCACCAGGGCTGGATTCATCCCAGCTAACTTCAGAAGCATGAACAACCACTTACCATGGTTGGACTTAATGATCTTAGAGGTCTTTTCCAACTGTAATGATTCTATGATTCTAGGATCATCCTCAGATCCCCTGGAGATACGGTCAGTTCTGGGAGCAATTCATGGAGTCTGTTTTCTATTGAATGAGCTAAGAGTGATTTACGAGCCTGAATGCATTAGGATAAGATGTTCAAAAAACCTGCAGCTTGAGATCAGTTTTTAAAACAAATATATTCATATTTTGGCATCAATGTCTCAAAATGCTGAACATACCCCTGGAGTGAAGACAGCTATCGCTCTTGGAAATAAAATTAATTATCTACTGTGATTGACTGTAATCTGCTGTATTATTTTTTAATTGATCTCACACTTTGCAGTTTTGACATCTTCTTTAGCAAGGTAAATGTAAACACTGCTCCACTGTTCCTAGGTAATGTGTCACCGCAGTGGTAACAGCCACTCAGGGACATTTCTCTTTAAATATAAAGTTTCCAGGTAGTAAACAGGTTGTCTGAATTCTTTTACTTTATGTTTATTATTACATATTGCTATTTTGATTTTTTTATTATCACTTACCTCAACATTTTTACTCTTCTTAGAGGTGCACAGTGAAAGGATAGGCAACGGACACAATTAGCAACACATTGCAAAATCTATCTGGATATAAGGGAAGATCTCATGTGAAGGTGATCTGACACAGTCACAATTTGCCCAAGGAGGCTGTGGAGCATCTATCATTCAAGATATTCATAATTTGACTGTTCTGTTAACAGAGTTGGACTTCAAAGTTGACTCTGTTCAGAGGCCCTGTCCAGCCAAAACTATTCTATGATCCTTGTTCCCTTGTGTGTTAATGTTTCTTTAATGGTTGCAGTCTCTCTATTCAATTTTGCAATTTTTGGCCAATTTTCTGTGAGGGTCTTCTCTGGCCTCTCAGGGATTTTGACATGTTGAGGAAACACAAGAAATCATTTGGGTTTGCGAGTGACCCCATGAGGGTGAACGCCTGCAACATGTCCATCACTGCGCTGACACCAGACCCAGACCTCAGTTGTGTGCAACCCCAGCAGCTGTGGCCAGTGAGGCTGAGACAGGCACCCTGGTCCCCTCATCATCCTCCCAGGGCTCCAGAGAACTGAGCCTCCAACATCTGCCCACATCTGGGACATCCAGCACACTTGAACAAGAGGCTAAAGCCACTATGTTTAGGCTGCCCTTCTCAGGCAAGCCATCGAGCCGAAGCAGTTGCTCAGCAGAAGTTTGAAGGCCAATTTATTAAGTTAAATATCCCCACCAGACACACATCAGTGTCCAAATCTGGCCTCAGCTGAGGGAGAGCTCAGACAGAAGGTGAGCTGAGAGCACAGTCATATCCCAGCACACCTGGAGACCTGGGTAGTACTTCAGAGCTCTTACTACTAGAGAAATTACTTTCTTTTTCCTTAATAAAACTAAATAATTTATTTCCCGGCCTTTACACTTTTATTACAAGCTGCTACGTGTAAATGGCTTTGTTTGTTTGTCCTGTAGTTTTATAGCTGGACACTTTTGTAATTAAGGGTGTTTTTAACTGATATGTGTATAAAATTGAAGTGGGCAAGTGGAAAAAAATAAACAGAAGGAAAGTTTTTAACAGAAGTTATTTGAATTGGCTGTGATGTTCTTCCCCACTAGCTAGTGAGGTTTTAATTAGCATTGAAAATCATAAGTAACTGGAGATGAAAGAGCCCTATTAGGTCACCCAGTCCAGTTCCCTGCCAGTTCAGAATTGTGCCCAACAGTGTATTTCCCAGTGTTTTGTCAAGTCCAGCACTAAGCCTGTTCATTACATGAATAATATGCTCTTTTGAAGTAGCAGGAGGGGAACAGCTCACAGTCCAGATCCAGGCACTTTTTACAGTTTATAACAAAAAGGAATGATAAGCGAAGATGCAAGTCAGTATAGAAATTTTTACGCAGGACTTCGCATGGGGTATTCATCCTCTTTATTCATATAGGGGAGCTCACACGTGGCCCAGTAAATATGAACGATGAACTAAATGTCATAGCAGGGATTGCGGGAAAAGTGTTTAACTGCTTCACTGAAATTATTCTGAAGGGGCCCAAAAGAGGGAGAGAGGAGGAGCTGCAAAGCCGTCTTCACTCAGCTCCTCCTGGCCTGGATCAGCGCTCGTCCCACAGGAATATCGTGCATAGCTCACTCACATTTTCAAAAAAATCTGAGCAAGAATTAAAAAAAACAAAACAAACAAAAAAATCCCTCAAAAGCATATGCCTTGGGTGACAAATTCCATAAAACAAGCAGCCAGCAGTGAGTTGTCAAAAAGAGGTGAAGGTTTCTGATAGACCAATGAGTCAAACTGGAGATCAGGACAGCTAGCATGAAAACTGTAGTTCAGTAGATGGAGACAAGAGATCCCTCTACATCCAACAGCAAGGCATCGACAGGATTTCTTTAAAATATCTACAACATTTTTCTAATAAAAAATGTCTGGCAGTGAATTCAATTCTCTTTCATACATCATTATATTTAAAAATTACAGACAGTAAATGACAACAGCAATCTTGATCAAAAGGACATCAGCATGCACCAAAAAAAAAAGTCCGTTTCAACGACTTAAATACAGTGTTATAGACCCTTCTTAAGGCAGTAACTAGCCAACTTACATTCAATTTTGATGCCTCTTTGAATGCTGGAGCCATGCCACAGGCTCAAAGCATACAGTGATGTGCCAAAACACAGAAAGGACAGGCCACGTGGCACAGGTAGCCAAAATCTAGGCAGTCAGATGTTAATCCTGAACAACATTTACAAGTCAATAATGAGGGACTCTATCACCAAAGCATGGGAAGATGAGGATACAATTATTGGTAATCAGTACAGTTTCACAGGGAAATGGTCTTGTCATCCTAAGAATGAAGTCAAACTGGTGTTTATTAGGTTGTTAAGTGTGCAGCTGAAGTATACGTGAACTTCTAGGGTGTGTTCAGCTCCCTAAAATTAGCATTATACGCAGTCAGTAAGGGCTGCAGTAACTGAACCAAGTGCTTGCTAAATGACATATCCAAAAGTAGTTATCAGCAGGTGAATTTTCCATATGGTTGCACCTGACAGAGAGCTCTTCAGTGATCAGAGCTAGGCTGTACACTATTCAGCTCACTTTTCATCAGTGGCTTGGGAGTAATAAAGAATGTTTTAAAGCAGTTATATGCAGAGCAGTGCACCTGACAAGGAATATGGAGCAATGTGACTGTATGAGAGTCCTAAGACTCTTTAGATTTTTCACCTAATTTTTTTCTAATCAAATGACTTTAACCCATAACTATGTGACAATTATTGTTGTCTCTAAACTGAGACATTGGTTCGATGGATGGACCACTCAGTGGATAAGGAGTTGGCTGGATGGCCGCACTCAGAGAGTGGTGGTCAACGGCTCAATGTCCAAGTGGAGACCGGTCACCAGTGGCGTCCCTCAGGGGTCCGTGTTGGGCCCGGCCCTGTTCAACATCTTTGTCGGCGACATGGACAGTGGAATAGAGTGCACCCTCAGCAAGTTCACTGACGACACCAAGCTATGTGGTATGGTCAACACACAGAAGGGAAGGGATGCCATCCAGAGGGACCTGGACAGGCTGAAGAGGTGGGCCCGTGCCAACCTCATGAAGTTCAACCAGGCCAAGTGCAAGGTCTTGCACCTGGATCAGGGCAATCCCAAGCACAAATACAGGCTGGGCAGAGAATGGATTGAGGGCAGCCCTGAGGAGAAGGACTTGGGAGTGCTGGTGGGTGAGAAGCTCAACATGAGCCAGCAATGTGCACTTGCAGCCCAGAAAGCGAACCGCATCCTGAGCTGCATCAAAAGAAGTGTGGCCAGCAGATCAAGAGAGGTGATTCTGCCCCCTCTATTCCGCTCTGGTGAGATCCTACCTGGAGTACTGTGTCTGCTTCTGAAGCCCCCAACATAAGAAGGACATGGACCTGTTGGAGTGACTCCAAAGGAGGGCCATGAAGATGGTAAGAGGGCTGGAGCACCTTTCGTATGAAGACAGGCTGAGAGAATTGGGCTGTTCAGCCTGGAGAAGAGGAGGCTCTGGTGAGACCTTATAGTGGTCTTCCATTACCTACAGGAAATATGGCACAAAACTCCTTAGTAGGGCTTGTTGAGATAGGACAAGGGGTAATGATTTTAAAATAGAAGGAGGTAGATTTAGACTAGACATCAGGAAAATTTTTTTTTACAAGGAGGGTGGTGGAATATTGGAAAAGGTTGCTCAAAGAGGTGGTAGATGCCCCATCCTTGGAAACATTCAAGTCCAGGTTGGACGGGGCTCTGAGCAACCTGATCTAGTTGGAGATGTCCCTGCTCCTAGCAGGGGGGTTGGACTAGATGACCTTTAAAGGTCCCTTCCAACCCAAACTATTCTATGATTCTATGATTAGGTCAAGCAGAAGAGTCTCCAAAGATGATGAGAGCTCCAGCTCTGCAGCATGACAGTATTCAGCTGCTATATGGATGCTCATGGTCAGATCACTTGGCTGATGACTTAGCACCACAGTTCCAACAGAAGAGGTATAATGACAGCAAAATCCACTCAGGAGTGCCTTACTTGCATAACTGGGGTGGACATTCAAATTCTTGGCTGGGATGGAGATGCCGACGGACTCCACCTTCTCATGCTCCAGGAGAGGACCACAATTAGCTTTCTGCCTGTGAGCTGTCTGCAGAACTAGAAACTTTTTTAAACCTCTCACAGGTGAGAATGTACCAAGCAGGAAAAAAGTTTTGTCATGAGTTCAATCCCTCCATCCCCTTACAGATGACAAAATAACAAGCTAAGGCCAGAGAAAGGCGTGCGCCTGGGCATCGCTCACAAACAGGTGGTGAGAGGATGCTCGCAGCAGGCCTATGTCCAGGCCTAGGATTTAGAATTTTTTTCCCCTATATTCTGGCAAGACAGAAAGAAGACTTTCTGCAGTTCTGTCATCCTTCTTCTTAAATGGATAGTCAAATACCTGAGAGGATGCTGAAAGATTTTTAAAATGTTTTAAAAGGAAATATAAATTGCCTTATTGGGATAAAATCATAAACCACCATCTATTTACATTATTTTTTAACAACTAGAAAAAGGACTGGTTTACAGCCTAAAGTACCTTCACAGAGAGAAAACGCCATATACCAAAGGGCTGTGTCACCTGGCAGAGAAAGGCGTAACAAGAACCGAAGTCTGGATTCAGCTTCCAGCCAAATTCAAATGGGAAATAAGGCCCAGTCTTTAACCACTGGAATAAACTACCAAGGGAGTGTTAGAGTCTGCGTCCCTGGATGTCTTCAAATCCAGGCTGGATACGTTTCTGAGTTCTGTGATTCAGCCAAGCTCAGATGTTATTGGGTTTAGAAGAAGGCTGACTGGGTGAAATTTAATGGCTTGTGATGTATAGGGGGTCAGACAGGCTGATCTAATGGTCCCCTCTGGCCTTAAATTTTGTGAAAGACTTTAGCTAACTAGCAAAGCAAGTGCAAACGACCCAGTGGTTGCAATATATTGCTCCAAGTGCGGTTGACCACTTTTAAATAATTAGTTATAACCGAACCCTTTCTTAATCACAAACGGAAAAAAAAAAAAAAAAAAAA
>WHYT01015464.1:109507-131906 GCA_009806455.1 Tetrax tetrax | reverse complement strand
AATTATTGGTAATCAGTACAGTTTCACAGGGAAATGGTCTTGTCATCCTAAGAATGAAGTCAAACTGGTGTTTATTAGGTTGTTAAGTGTGCAGCTGAAGTATACGTGAACTTCTAGGGTGTGTTCGGCTCCCTAAAATTAGCATTATACGCAGTCAGTAAGGGCTGCAGTAACTGAACCAAGTGCTTGCTAAATGACATATCCAAAAGTAGTTATCAGCAGGCGAATTTTCCATACGGTTGCACCTGACAGAGAGCTCTTCAGTGATCAGAGCTAGGCTGTACACTATTCAGCTCACTTTTCATCAGTGGCTTGGGAGTAATAAAGAATGTTTTAAAGCAGTTATATGCAGAGCAGTGCACCTGACAAGGAATATGGAGCAATGTGACTGTATGAGAGTCCTAAGACTCTTTAGATTTTTCACCTAATTTTTTTCTAATCAGATGACTTTAACCCATAACTATGTGACAATTATCATTGTCTCTAAACTGAGACATGGATTTGACAGATGGACCACTCGATGGATAAGGAGTTGGCTGGATGGCCGCACTCAGAGAGTGGTGGTCAATGGCTCAATGTCCAAGTGGAGACCGGTCACCAGTGGCGTCCCTCAGGGGTCCGTGTTGGGCCCAGCCTTGTTCAACATCTTTGTCGGCGACATGGACAGTGGAATAGAGTGCACCCTCAGCAAGTTCACTGACGACACCAAGCTATGTGGTATGGTCAACACACAGGAGGGAAGGGATGCCATCCAGAGGGACCTGGACAGGCTGAAGAGGTGGGCCCGTGCCAACCTCATGAAGTTCAACCAGGCCAAGTGCAAGGTCTTGCACCTGGATCGGGGCAATCCCAAGCACAAATACAGGCTGGGCAGAGAATGGATTGAGAGCAGCCCTGAGGAGAAGGACTTGGGAGTGCTGGTGGGTGAGAAGCTCAACATGAGCCAGCAATGTGCACTTGCAGCCCAGAAGGCCAACCGCATCCTGGGCTGCATCAAAAGAAGTGTGGCCAGCAGATCAAGAGAGGTGATTCTGCCCCCTCTATTCCGCTCTGGTGAGATCCTACCTGGAGTACTGTGTCTACTTCTGAAGCCCCCAACATAAGAAGCACATGGACCTGTTGGAGTGAGTCCAAAGGAGGGCCATGAAGATGCTAAGAGGACTGGAGCACCTTTTGTATGAAGACAGGCTGAGAGAGTTGGGCTGTTCAGCCTGGAGAAGAGAAGGCTCTGGTGAGACCTTATAGTGGTCTTCCATTACCTACAGGAAATATGGCACAAAACTCTTTAGTAGGGCTTGTTGAGATAGGACAAGGGGTAATGATTTTAAAATAGAAGGAGGTAGATTTAGACTAAACATCAGGAAATTTTTTTTTTACAAGGAGGGTGGTGGAATATTGGAACAGGTTGCTCAGAGAGGTGGTAGATGCCCCATCCTTGGAAACATTCAAGTCCAGGTTGGACGGGGCTCTGAGCAACCTGATCTAGTTGGGGACATCCCTGCTCCTAGCAGGGGGGTTGGACTAGATGACCTTTAAAGGTCCCTTCCAACCCAAACTATTCTATGATTCTATGATTAGGTCAAGCAGAAGAGTCTCCAAGGATGATGAGAGCTCCAGCTCTGCAGCATGACAGTATTCAGCTGCTATATGAATGCTCATGGTCAGATCACTTGGCTGATGACTTAGCACCTCAGTTCCAACAGAAGAGGTATAATGACAGCAAAATCCACTCAAGAGTGCCTTACTTGGATAACTGGGGTGGACATTCAAATCCTTGGCTGGGATGGAGATGCCGAGGGACTCCACCTTCTCATGCTCCAGGAGAGGACCAAGGACCACAATTAGCTTTCTGCCTGTGAGCTGTCTGCAGAACTAGAAACATTTTTAAACCTCTCACAGGTGAGAATGTACCAAGCAGGAAAAAAGTTTTGTCGTGAGTTCAATCCCTCCATCCCCTTACAGATGACAAAATAACAAGCTAAGGCCAGAGAAAGGCGTGTACCTGGGCATCGCTCACAAACAGGTGGTGAGAGGATGCTCTCAGCAGGCCTATGTCCAGGCCTAGGATTTAGAATTTTTTCCCCCTATATTCTGGCAAGACAGAAAGAAGACTTTCTGCAGTTCTGTCATCCTTCTTAAATGGATAGTCAAATACCTGAGAGGATGCTGAAAGATTTTTAAAATGTTTTAAAAGGAAATATAAATTGCCTTATTGGGATAAAATCATAAACCACCATCTATTTACATTATTTTTTAACAACTAGAAAAAGGACTGGTTTACAGCCTAAAGTACCTTCACAGAGAGAAAACGCCATATACCAAAGGGCTGTGTCACCTGGCAGAGAAAGGCGTAACAAGAACCGAAGTCTGGATTCAGCTTCCAGCCAAATTCAAATGGGAAATAAGGCCCAGTCTTTAACCACTGGAATAAACTACCAAGGGAGTGTTAGAGTCTGCGTCCCTGGATGTCTTCAAATCCAGGCTGGATACGTTTCTGAGTTCTGTGATTCAGCCAAGCTCAGATGTTATTGGGTTTAGAAGAAGGCTGACTGGGTGAAATTTAATGGCTTGTGATGTATAGGGGGTCAGACAGGCTGATCTAATGGTCCCCTCTGGCCTTAAATTTTGTGAAAGACTTTAGCTAACTAGCAAAGCAAGTGCAAACGACCCAGTGGTTGCAATATATTGCTCCAAGTGCGGTTGACCACTTTTAAATAATTAGTTATAACCGAACCCTTTCTTAATCACAAACGGAAAAAAAAAAAAAAAAAAAAGGGTGAGGGAGTTAGTCCCTGAGAATAGTTCACTCAGCTTTAATCCAGAGAAAAACTGCATCAAACTCCCCAGAGAAAAAAAAAGCATGCAAGCCTTTTTACAGAATCAAACCTAGATTTTACAAGAACAAAAATGGCTTAGGAACTTAAAAGTCCATTTAGCGCTTGGCATAGAGCTATTGCTTTCTACACAGAGCGCAAGCACACTTCAAGGGCACTGGGGATCCGATTACTATCCTGCAAAGTGTAGGGGTTGGCTGAACAGCCCCAGAGTAACTCAAATACCAGGGAACCTGGCCTATTCCCTGTCCATAAAATACACAGAAAACGATCCCACTCCCTGACATTTTTTCAGCTGGGACAGCTGCTATAACAACTCAGAGCTTTTCAATCTCTGTACAGAGCTCATGTATAACCTCTTCAAGTTTTAAGCTTGGAACCGTTTTTCTTCCAAGCCCATTTTGCTGGAGCAACCATAAGCACTCAGGGAAAAGCTCTTTGATAGCCTCGAGGGGGTGAGGGGGGTGCGTGGGTATTAAATCAATGAAGAATTTAAAAGGTGGGGAGGGGGACAGGGGGCAGGGGAGTAGGGCAGAAAGATTTACAGCAAAAAAAAAAACCAGCATACAGCTTGAATCCAGTCCAACAGGATCCACAGGGGTCTGGTGCCGGTCATCACTGATGAAAGGGTTTGGATTTGTCAAGGAGAAAGATGCCGTGTAAAAATTGCGTTCAAAGCCCTGGTGAAATCACATTAAGGGGCTGGTCCCTACGAGTTTTGCCTGAGCAATGACTCCAGGTTTGTGCACTCTGGGACGCATACTGATCCCTTCCTTCGTGCCTTGCTCTTCCTGCGGCTCCTGCTAGGGCAACGGTCCCCACAAAGCCAACCCAGGCTGCAGGCAAACACTGTGTTTACAGAATCGGCTGCTTCAATCCTCACTGCTGGATTTAACTGTTTAGCAATGTTTTCCACCCATCACCTGGCCCAGCTGGAGAATTTAGCCTCTTTGGAGTGGTTCTTTATGGTTTTTTGCCCAGTGGAAATTTGCTATGGCTAGATATGCCTTAAAATCCTCCCCGTGTGCCTGCTGATGGGGCAGAGAACCCCACAGCCCGCCCCTGCCTGCTCCTTCTCCTAAATCCTGCCAGCCCCTCGATGCCCCTGGTGCCTGCTTCCTTAGCATCAGGGGATGCGGGAACTAGTAATTTGTAGTACATTTCTAGTAACTGTAATTTGCTTGATTTAAGGGGCTAGTGGGATCTCCTCTAGTATTTGGCATGAGGATGTTACCCTTGGCCATGCTCATACTCAAGGGCAGAAGTTTCCATCAGCAACTTAAAAGCCTTATAATGAAAACAAAAAAAAGGCAGAGTCAATATAAAATCTCCATCAGTGAAATCTGAAGCATTCAGCAATTGAATGCAAACGACAAAAGAGCAAACATTTTTGCAGCAAGCCACACTGTTACCTTTTGACCGACGCAGTCGGTCAATATTCAGGGTCTTGTACTTCCTAGTGGGCTGGAGAAATTAATGATAGTGTCAGGTATTTCTTTGATGCACTACTATTTTGTTTGAAAGACTGTAAACAGAGTCTTACTTCATTGAACAAATGGGAATCAAGCAGCAGGAGATTTACCTCTTTGTTATACCCAAAAATGCTTCTTCTCAGACCAACAATGCAAGGTCTTCCTCGCTGTCTTCTTCTATGTGCTGTTGCTCCCAGAGAGCTGAACGATGACACCCTGCATGTGCCCAAACCCCCCTAGGAAGGGCTGGCAGCCCCCCAGGTCAGCTGCTCGGCAGGTCCACACCCTGCTTGCCTGTTGGGCGGTGGCTCCTGCTGTTTCAGCCCTCTCAGTCCTAATTCATCTCCCTATATTTATCCTGAATTAGGGAAGGCCAGACTCTGCGGCACTCCTGGCAATGATGACCGAGGCAGCAGCCTTGGCCCCTCATGTCCCTGCTTTGCCCCTCCACCCGCCAGGCACCAGGCTGCTCTCCGGCCAGTGCACCGGCCTCCAGCTGGCTGGCTTTTCACAGGGACAAATAAAACACCCCACTGTGAGCTCTGCTTCACCCCAGGGCAGAGCAGGGACTTTTTCAGAGGCATTCATGAGACACAAAGAGTTTTTCACCAGCTGCTGTAGCCCTGCAGTGTCACTGCAGCCCCAAAGACAGGTGCACCCCACCTACACCTTTTGGGAATTTCCCTTTATTTCACTTTCCAAGATGTCACCCTCATAATTTTCTAGGTTACAGGCCTTCCTCTCCTCACAACACCCTCAGTCCCAAGACCTGAGGACTGGAAGTTTAAAGTCTCACTGTGCTCACCTGGACAGGTTCTTAGGGACCTTCACATCAGGCCCAGTTCTGCATGCCCAGCCCAGGTTTTGCACTAAATGCAAGTGTAACTCCTGGTTTCGGTAGGGTTTTGTTGGCTTCTTGGGTTGTAGCCATGATGAGAATCAAGCTCCCTCTGGAAAAGAAGCAGTGTTATTTGTACAACAAGACCCATTGCTGTCCCACACTGTGGCTTAGGGAATCTGCAGCACAGCTCCAGCAACATGAGAGATAAATCTGGGCTTGAAGCATGAGTTCATTTCTTGCTGATTTTTTTCTAGCTGACTTGCAGCGTCACCATTGGCATAAACAGCCCTGACTTCTCCATCAGCTATTTCCTTCTTCACTTCCTCCTGCACCAAGTGCGTGTTTTTCACATTTGTGTAGTCCTTACAAGCTCAGAAAAGCTCATCTGACTGTGACTGAAACTCTGGCACATAGCTTGATTTTTTTTTTCCCCTTTTACTGAACTAATTTTTGCGTGATATGCTGCCAACTTCACTTTTTCCCCTTCCTTCTATATAAACAATATTCCTCTTCCAGATATTTCTTGCACATTTGATAAAATGTGTTGCATACATAAGATGACTTTGGCTCAATTTTATAAAGATTTGGCATAATGCAATACACTAACTCAACTTTGATTCACTAAAAAAATACATGTCATTAAGAGCTGTATATACTTGTGATTTTAGTGTACAGCCGTGATTGACTGTTTCGGTTGTAAGTGATGAAGGCATGGCCAAATATAAATAAAAGTTGTACACCATCTTTCAAAGACGTGCCTTTTATTTATTTTATAGGAATGGATTAGGTTCTAAAGTTTTCAGGAGGTGTTGCTTTACCAGTGGCACTTCTGCAAGTACAGCGGTGTTAACCTTGGTTCCCTGGCCAGATTCCAGTGTAGTTAATTATATTCTGCACCCTGTGAAATTCCCACATAATTTTCAATTAAGGAAGTTATTTGCCACTTCTCGCACTCCTTGAACACTGTTGGTAAGATCTGCTGCACACAAAATGGCTGCTGTGCTCCATCCCAGCCATGACTGCATGTTAGCCAACACTCATCCACAAAGACGACTTGGATATGAAGTAACTTTAGTCTTTTATTCTAATCAAGGTCGGCAGAAATACTTTTGTCTTGTGCTTCACAGGCAAAAAAAAAAAGGAAGGACAGAGGCTGGGAATGTATGAAGATGTCTAAATGCATGCATGAACCTCACCTTATTAGGACTATTTGGAGCTGATCTACACCCAAACTTTAACTTGAATAGTGAATTGTTTGCATTAAAAGCCCTTTTTTTTGTTGTTGAACCCTGGAGAGGGTGACAGAAGGATTACATCTGGGCTTTAAGGTCTCCTTAAGAAGAGGAAACATTCAAGCTAACATTCACACCACCCTTTCAAGGACCTCCCCATGCTGGGTGGCCTCTGGCAGTGAACTTTCCTGGCGAGCACACTGCTTGCTGGCCAAGATATCCTCAGACACAGCCAGAGTTGCTTTGCCCTTGTCTCGCTGCATGCACACAGTGTCCCAGTAGACTCTGGTCTAGTTCTCCAGCCCATCTACCATCCCAGGATGTTGTTGTTATCCTTGACAGTTGGGGAAGGGCGATGGGAAGGAGACTTTGTCTATGGGACTGTGGCCTCATGTCAATAGCTCAAATTTCATGCCAGATACTGAACACTATGCCTCATTTAGCTGGTGAAGAACCTTTTCCAACATCACCAGATCTACCATCCCATATCACTTGTGGCCTTGCACCATGAGCATTCACTGACAAGTCCAGGTTATGCTCCAGCCACCTATCAGAGAGGACCCTGCCAGGATCACTGAGTGCTTCAGCCTTCACAGATCACAACAAAAAGGGAAAAGCCCTTCCAATTCAGTACTGGGGGAAGGATGCATATTGGAGTGCTCTTGGCCAAACCAAGGCTGACCTTGGCTACAGGCTCAGCAAACATGTCTCCTGCAAGGACAGGGTTGTGTCTGAAGTCACATTCCTACATCATCATTCTCCCCAGCCCCTGTCTACAGTGGCTTGCTCCTTTCCACCTCTGCCTGACCTTAAGACACTTGAGTCTTCATTCTTCCCTTCCAGCTCTTCCAAGTTTGACTCACTCCCTTACTATTAAATTAACAAATATCATAGAATACTTTTCACAAGCTCTTCTTTCCCCCTTTTTCTTCATATTTTCTATATCCCCTTGTCACCACTACAAACTGCCATGTTCGGCATGTCCACTAATTGTTGGATTTCCCTGCCCCTTGTCAGAAACACATCATTTTTTGAAGAAAAAAAAAGAGAAAAATCTTTGCTCTCTCCTGTATTTTTTTCCAACCCTGGATGAAAATTTCTCTATATTGGAGGTGGTAGCTGTTCCCTCTCTTTCCAACAACCTGATGTGACACAGACGTGGTACTCTGTATATTGGATAGGGCTGCCCTGAATAAGGGTCTGTACCAAATGTGACCCTCCCTCCTCTCTGTCCCCATTGTACATACAAATACATATGTACACGCCAAGTCTTCTGCATTGCAACACCATCTCAAAATTGCCAAGCTGACAAAGTCTCCTCCTGCAAGACAGCTTTGTGAGCAGTTTCCCTACCCATTCACTTTTGCCCAAAGGTCAGACCTGAGCACTTCTCCCCACCACGTACAGCCTAGACAAAGTCTTCTTGCCTCCCTACTATTGCACTCTCACCCCTCAACGCTATTTCAGCGTGACTTATTATTTCAAGGTTTTAAACAGGCACACTGAATTATCTTTGGGAGGAGCTGACAGAAGCCATCATTTTAGTGAGAAAAGAGTGGTGAAGGAGTCCAACCTGGCATCTTTTTCACTGACAATGCACTCACCATCTCATTTATTAAAATGTTCTCAGGAGTAGCCTATTCCATGTCTTTGTCAATGTAAGGAAGGTCTCCTAAGACATTACATTATATTATGGATTGCTAAAATTGAGGTTGGCTATGCCAAAAGTACTTTTCCAAATACAGTCACTGTTTTGAAGGCCAAATTGTTCAATAATGGCCTACATCTGTCAAACAGGGGCACTTCCACTGACCAAGTGATAAATTTAATCCATGAGAAAGCTCAGAGCACATAAATTATATTGTTCCCTATCCAAATAAGCTAGAGAGTAGTTAACTCACTGTGAAGTCGTTATTTTATAACATCTGAAAAAAATGTTCATAATAACGATTCTGTGGAGGCCGTTTTAGAAGTGGGTATAATATTGGAGTGCCTGTGGTAGTGACCCCCTGGGAACAGCCCCTTGTAAACCATTCATAAACAACATGGAGAGGGGGAGCTCTGTGTGTGGTCTTGACTTGGTCTTGCAACTTTGGAAGCTGAATAGCTCAAGGTGGATCCATTTCATAATCGCCTTATTTGTTTTGAAATCTCTCGGCATCCTTCAGATGACCTTCATAGCAGTATGAGGCAAGAGCTTTAATTATTATTGTACATAAATCTAATGCTTATCACAGAGAGGCCCTCAATCTCTGCTGGAACCTCTATGCATTACTGCAATAAAAACAAAGTAATACTCCCACTAATTACAAAATGAGCACTTAATCTCCCCGTCAGTAAGTCTGATGTTGCCAGTATGGCTCACAGACCTAGCCCTGGTAACTGGCAGACAATAAATTCTACAGATGCTACGTGACAGACATCTATTTTGAAGATCCCTCTCAGCTTCTTGACTTCCCATGAGTTTCTCAAAATAACTTGGTAAACAACCTGCTAATGCTGATGATGGGGGCACCGCTAAAATTGGTCCCTACTTGTCCACACAAGCCCTGGGATTCCAGGACTTCAGCAGTCTGAGCATTTTGTGGCCATGCTGGGCATATGAAGTGACATATATTGCAGTTTCTTGGCTAACCTGAATTAATGGTGGCATGCAGACCACCCGGCTTGTAATTTTGAAAAGGTCACCTCAAAGGCCACTGGTGCAGACGCAGGAAGAGACAGTGTTCTTATTTTATATTGCTGTGCTGCAGAAAGTCTCAGCAACCGAAGGAAGTAACAGATAGCTGTGGATCCAATATTTTTTAATTTGGTGGCAGAAGTAACTACAGAAACCCAGCTTTGCAAACTGTTCCCTTCCCCCAAATCCTGACTAATACAATAACATAAGGAATAGCAATGCTTTACATCAGAAAGGGAAATAATTTGAATGAGCTGTTTATAACTCTGAAAAAGTCTGCCTGCCACTTCACCGAACAAACAAGAAGGTGTTGTCCTTGCCAGAAGGAGGTAAAGTCTTATTTCAAAACTTGTTCAATGAAGTGTTATCAACAGAATATGAAGAGGGGTAGAAAGAAGAACAGAGATTACCCAAAGGAATAGCATATAGGGCTTATCGCAGAAGGATGCGATATCATCATTTCTGCTAAAAATACAAATAAAATATCTTTACAGAGAAGTAGGACTTCTTAAAGATCTGAATGAAAACAGAAATAAGAATTATTTCCTCAAAGTAAATGCAATTTAATCCTGCCATGCTTATGTTTTTATTGCACAATCAGTAAAGTCAACTTGGAAAACAAACCTGTGCAGTAAGATTTTACATCATTTGATTGGAGGTTAATCAATAGTTAACTTGGACAGCACAATTACCTAGTGAAACCACATTGTTAAATCTCTGGCTGTAACTAACTTGTAACTTGAGAAGAATTTGCTCACATCTGGCTCTAGCCCATGTTGGAGACTAGGAGACTTTAATGGCTACTGGCTCCTGCAGGTATTTAGATAAGTTTTCTGGGTTGCTGCCTCATGAAAACAGATCCTTGTTTGCTTCTTGCATGCAGTCATTGGGAGTATCACCTGCATTTGTTCTGCTCTGGAGATAATAGTAATGACCAACTGGCATGGAAATATCTAGACAGCAACATCCTGCTGTGCTCCAGTCCAACACACACGGGTGCCAAGGCAGCCACATGATGTACAACCAGCAAGGAGAGCAAGCATTTCTCCTGGTTGATACCTAAACATCAATTACATAAACAGAAGATTAACTCAAAGGAAGAGCAAATCAGTCTATCGTGAGCTCTACAGGAGAAAATGGTCAGGTCAGAACATGAACTGCATTTTCCCACTTGGGGCTCTTCTAATTAACTGGTATGGTGCCTCATGGGTATATTATTTGGAAGAGATATCCTCAGCCCAAGCCCACGGTGCCGGGGCTTCTCAGTAACATTATGCCCAAAGTGCAAGGACCGGCACACAGAGTGCTTGCTGTTGAGCTGCTGCAGTTGTACATTCATCACGCAGGGTTTACAACTCAAGTCTCTCAGTCTTTCAAGTCTCAGTTGATGTTTGCACAACCTTTAACAGAAGAGAGGCTACTTTGCTTCTGAAAACTAGCTAGTAAGTTACTTCTCATAACTTCAAAAGTTAAAGTCCACTTCCAAGGCCCAGACAATTAATGGACCTACACAAAATCACAAATGGTCTGCATTTGTGTCTATACTACTCAGTTAAGCAGTTCCTGGAAAGAGTCCTGAGTTCTGGAAAGAGGAATCATCCGTACTGTTAAGCTGCTGGAGTGGTCCGATTACGGCACAGTTTGGGCCTGTGCCAGCTAAAGCATCCCCTAGCAGTTCACATGCATGGTTTGGGAGCCAGAGGGTGTCCAGGAGCACGTGGTCTATAAGCAGCCACCCTGCTCTGAGCTCCGAGGTCCTCTGCCTGTCCAGGTGCTGGCTGCTTGGCCTCATAAGGGTCAGACCCAAGCATGTTTTGCGTACTAACACACACACAGTCTCAACTCCCAGAAGAAAAAGCTGGCTTAAAGCTGTCAGAAGATATAAAAAACAGCAGATCTGCTTAGTACTTGATGATGGAAAAAACCAAAAGTTAAACCAAACACTTTCCAAAGCTAAAAAGAAGACTTCACTGAGGACAGAAATGTCTCTTCATTGAAATGCTACTGGATGACTTTTACACAGGAAAATGTAAAATTATTTTTATCTTGATTTCAAAAGGAATTTTATTTTCTTTTTGTTTTGTTTTGTTTTGTTTTCAGATTAAAGTGCATTTTTGCTTTCACTTTCTCTATTTCTCTCTGCTCTGTCTTGCTCCTTTGGAAAAAAGAAAGAGGGAACTGGAGTGAAAAGAAGGGGAGCTCTTTGGGGTTCTACTCTCAATTTTTTTTCTTCTGTTCAGAGGACAGTAAGGAAGAATAAAACATTTCTCCTGCCAAAGCAGAAACAGTACCAAAATCTACCTAGCTGCTCAAAAAAACCCATGAGAAATGAGAAAGAGAATTACTGGGAAAAATAATTCTAATATACAGAGGGCCTGGGCAGAGAGAGGTAAGGCACTGGAAGCAAGGTTGCATGTAACGGTTGACTGGCGATGAAATCCATCTGGAGCTGACCAGCTGCTTTGAGTGTTTGCTCAAGCTGTACCAACATGACTTGAACAATGAGTCTTCTGCTGGTCCAGGTCCAACCTCAATTCTTTAGCTCAGTCTGCACGCTCTGGACATCTGCATCTTTAACAAAAAATAATCATCAAGGTGAAAAGAAGGGTTTAATTGGGCATATGGCACCCTCAAATGGGAATGACGGAGACAGAGCCCTCTTTTTGCAGCAAGGAATTTTGTTTAATTTCCTACTTGGGGAAAAGAGACAAGGGCTGTATAGCATAAACAAATGGGAAATAGTGTGACATTGCTCAATAAAACAGTAAGAGAAGAAAATCCAGAAGGCCAAGAAAAGATGGACACTAGTGATTAATATTAATCAAATCAATTAAGATCCATTGAATGGGCGAAGTCACATGTTTGAGATTTATTTAATTTGCAAACTAAATCCTAGTATGATCAGGAGTGATTCAGTCTATATATGGACACTTTTCTAGGGAAATCAGAAGTGCTAAACACAATCTAGGGCCATATCCTGCCTATTTGCATTTCTTACAGGAGAAGATGCGATGTAATATGTCAGTGGCAGAATTTGGTCCACTGAAAGAACTCCAGCACACTTTTGTCCTGATCATGCACGCATTTCATCTGATATCACACTAATTTGACAAATTCAAGGGTAATTTTGAAAGAAAGGATTTTTGTTAATGTACAGATATCTGTAAATTTTAGGCTTCACAAAGCCTAAAATAGAGTCCATTTCTCTCATTTCTAATTTGCAAGACCGTCTCTGCATTTAGCACAGCAGTATTGCCATGCAAAAGCTTGCAGAGTGGCATTAAGAGCCATTGGCCTGAAAAAAAAGCCATGGAGACAATGCAAATCTGATACATTGCGAAGCATTTTGCCATTTGTGGCTGGTCGTGCTTACACGATGATTACCCATGCTCTGTTCCAGTTATTCAACTGGAATTGCCAACTGAGACTGAAACCCTGGTCACTATGTGGTCTGAGTCCTGAGAGAACAGAGGATTTCATACTACATTGCATTTTGTAAACAACAATTTGTTGCATACAACAAAACCATAAATATTATTTATCTTTATATAGATTTCAAAACGTCAAAAAGCCGGGGCTAATTAAATAATTTTAAGCCCTTTTTTTCTGTTTTACTATAGAGAAGAAAAGCAAGGGTCATTATGTCCTAATTTGTAAACACTTTATTTGATGGTTGAGACTGGAAAGTATGTTAGTGTTGTTTGTCCTGTCAAAGGCTTTGGAATGGTCTGAAGTCTACAGAGCTACATCTGTTGCTATTTATTGAGGGTTTTTTTTCCCCTATTTCTGACACAGTTTATAAAATGAAGAAAAATCTTAAACACTGCAATTAGAATTTAATAATGGGACTTTTTCCTCTTAACAAAAAATAATTACGTTTTTCTTTGAACTTCCAAAAAGAATATGTATCTTGTAACACACAAACCCAAAATGTTCTTCAATTTTCCATGTTGCTTGTGGAAGCAAATTCTTGTGGATACTCAAGTTTAGAAGTGGACTACAGCAGGAGAACTAAGCTCATCAACCACATTTCTGTACTTTACTTCTTACACCATGGAGGCACCTGAACCGAACTACACAGTCCATCACTGCAGCGAGCCTCTTCCCCCAACCATGCCTCAAAAGACAGAACCCAAACCCAATACCCAGCTTCATTCTGCTGCGATTTTAAGCACAGAGCTGGAAAACCAGTCTGCCCCTCACCCCACAGTCATCAGCAATCCACCATTATTAGCGTGGTTTTACTCTTACAACACCTTAGCGAGAAAGGAAAATTTCATACCTGTTGTACTGGAAACTGAGCCAAGGATTGAAACCAGGTTTGCTGAATACCATCTTAATACCCTGCCCTGTCTGCTATTTGTCAGCTTTGATGGCATACCCGCTGCTGTGCCAAAGCCCAGCCTAAAGAAAAGACCTCTCTTTCCATCTTCCTCCCCTGCAGGACAGACACAAAAAAGGGCAACCCACCATCTGTGCTTTTGAGCACGCCACGGGTCTGGCAGAAAGAGTGGGATTTTAGCATGCAGTTAAATAAGATGTAGTCTTCTTGCGAAAAAAAAAAAAAAAGTGTTGGAAATTACTTCATTCCTAAGGGACAACCTGGAAAGAGGCAGAGACAGAACACAAAGCAGATAATGAAGAGACCGTCAAGAACGGCACCAGCAGCAGAGCTGAAGAGTTATAGGGGGTGGGTGAAGAGTTTTACACCCAGTATTTAAATAAAGCATATCCTTGGAACAGAAGTGATGATTTAACAGTCAGAGCCATAGGCAGGGTATATATATTAAGCAAATATATGGAAACATCTCATGAAGAAACTCAGGGATAAAGAAAACGGAAGTAGAGGGGCATCCCAAATCCTTTTCAAGTGGAAAAACTGGGCTATATAGGAAGCAGAGTGTCAGCTTGGCAAAGTGAGGTAGAAATTATGAAGACATGTCGCTTCTGTGTTTCTGCCTCAGCTTTCTAAGATTTTGGGGAAAAATTCCTTGTGATATTCCAGCTCAATTGAGAACCATGGAGCCATGCTTTCGTCTCATTTTTGGGATGCAAACACTCCTCTTCTGTGTTGGTTTTGTTTAGTGAGGGAGGGCTATGGTAAGAAGCCCTGTAAGAAGCTACTAGAAGTTGTTTCGCCTTTGTCCAGTGGACTTGATCGGGCCTAGGGCAGACCCACTGCTGGCCAGGGCCGAGCCAATTGGTAGCAGAATGTTCCCTGATAATACCTCTGTGATAATGTATTTAAGAAGGGGAAGATAGAAAAAAAAAAAAAGAAAAAGATGTGAAGAAGTAGAACCAGAGGCAGAGAGTGGGAGGTGTGAGCCCTGTGGGCCTTGCAGGCCTCACCCTCTGGCCTCCCCCCAGGCAGTCAACTGGGCCCGACTCGGCCTGGCCTGGCTGCAGGAAGTGGAGAGAAGATGAGATGTGAAAAGAACCTGAGAGGTATCTGCCAGCCTGTTGTGAAGAATTTCTTGTGAGAGGAACGGCTGCAGACACCAAGGTCACTGAAGAAGGAGGGGGAGGAGTAATATGGTTCCTGGCCAGAATTCCCCTGCAGCCCGTGGCGCAGCCCATGGTGGAGCAGGCTGTGCCCTTGCAGCCCATGGAGGCCCATGGAGGAGCAGAGATCCACCTGCAGCCCGGGGAGGAACCCACACTGGGGCAGGCATATGCCTGGGGAGCCGCCCAGGCATGGAGGGCTCGAGCTGGGGCAGCCATTCTGGAGGGACTGCACCTCGTGGAAAAACGACCCATGCCGGTGCAATTTCACGAAGGACCGTGGAGGGGCCCCACGATGGAGCAGGGGAGGAATGTGAGGAATTCTTCCCCTGAGGACAAAGGAGCGCTGTAAAGCAGCAAGTCATGAACTGACTGTAACCCCCATTCCCTCTTCCCCCCTGTGCCGCTCACCGGGGGAAGGAAGTAGACATAGTTGAAATGAAGTTAAGCCGAGGAAGAGGGAGGCATGGGGAAAGTTGGTTTTGTTCTCTCTCTCATTATCTTGCTTTGGTTTTAATAATAAATAAATAGTTTTCCCCAAGTTGAGTCTGTTTTGGCCATAATGGTAACTTTAAGGATCTCTCCCTGTCCTTATCCCAAACCTCAAGCCTTTTTTCGTATATTATCTCTCCCTAGTCCCTTGGAGGGGGAGTGAGAGAGAGAGACTGCGTAGCTTGGTCCTGAGTGGGGCTAAACTATGATGTGTTCTAAAACGTAGAAAAGTGCAGACAAATTTTAAAATATTCTGTGATAAAATGGATACAGCTTACGTATTTGTTGGCTTTAAAACCAGTATATGGATCCAGCTTCCTGGTCAAATCTAAAAGCCAGTATTTATAGCAACAACAGTACAAGACCAATTAATTTTTTCCTTTGTGAAAATGCAAATGCCAAAGAAAAAATGTTAACTAAAGCTTGGAAAAAATATGCTGTGGTAGCATTTTGTGGGAGTCATCATGCAGATCTCCTGTGACGCCATCTGAATTCCCTTGTTATGCTGCATTTCCCATGCACCACAGACTTCGCACTTGCAAATAGGAAAAAGAAATCTTTAGCTATGGTCCATCATACAGGAGGTAGTTCTTCCTACTATTTTCACCTTTGATAGAACTAATTCAGAATATAATGACAAATTATTTAAAGAAACTGGAGTCCAGCTAACGCAAAGTACAGCAGTACTATTTTTACCTGAAATTATTTCAGTCCTGGTCAATGTACTTTGGCCTTCTAACAAAGTAACAAATAGGAAGCACACAGAGAAAACTGGTTTTGAAGGATTTTTTTCCCTGAAATACTGACATTCTGGCAGTGGTTGCCATTGTGAAATGTTGACCAGTGTTGGTAAGTATTTTGATTTTAACATTAGTAGCACCTGAAGATATGTGAATGAAATCCAGCCCAATGCTCTAACAAACCACTTGGGCTGTCTACAACAACATTTTGTATGAGTTATTATACTAATGGGCAATTTAGTTATTACAATTGCAATTCAATTTCCTTTTAATTTCACTTTTGCTCATTTTAATTAATTTTTATAATTATTACAGTAGTAATGTTGCTCAGCAGTCACATTGATCACAGTTAAAAAAACATTTCTCTTTTTTCCAGATTCTCAGACTTTCCTTGGACCTTTCACCATACCGGTGGCATTAAAAAAATCCTTATAATTCTAGTGCAAGAGACACTATAAGCCATCCATCTTTTGTGCCACATCTCATATTCCATTAGGAATATTTGTAGGATACAGGAGGCAGGTGGGATGTGTCACAACAGGTACGTACAACTTAAAACAACCTAGTCTGCCTTTAGGAAATTAGAGAGTCCAGGAAAAGCAGAGTGGCATGAAGCCACCTTTACCACCTCTCCTCACCTAGCCCCTATATTACTTTGGGTGCAACCATAGTATCCACTAGCCACACTGAAAACTCCTGTATTGCATTCTTAACAGACTCAGAAATGGTGTGTACTGTAAAGAGTTTCCTCTTGAAGAGTTGCTGGACACGGCTCAAACAGCTCAGGAAACATAGTCTGAGATACATCTATTTCTTGCTGAAATCAGCGTCCCCCAGAAAATACCACTTTCTGTACAGCATTCCTTGAAAACAGTCCTTTCTTTTTTGATAGCTTTCCAGTCTTAAATTTCCCCATATATACCCAAACCCTAACAACTTGCTAGAAATCAAGGCAGAATATCGCCACAGTTTATTAGAGAAGGTGATGAGTGTTAGATAACAACAGATCCATTAAATATTTTGGTCTTCGATGTAATGAATACTTCAAAACAGCCACATGAAAGTTAACAAAGTCACCATAGAAAGAAGCATATGCTTACACAGTAGGAACAACAGGATATACATTTAACACGCTTTATTAGCAAAATCAAAAAAGCATTGAAATTCCAGCATGTTAACATACAAGCTCATTGACTTTGCAAGAATCAAACAACATATTAAAAACTGAGCTCACACAGAAATAGCTCCTTCTTTAACTGTTTGTGTTCTTTTTATTTTTTAAAACCTTTTCTTACACATATTCATTGCCACAGCCTTGAAATCCCCTTTTCTGATGAGTAATTCCACATTTGCTTCATTTCTACATCATAGTGTCATCTTGGCCACAGACCTGCCATGATTTCCTTTTTTAAGGGTCTCACAAAAAATGTACTAATCAGGAGACATGTGACTCAAACATCTCATCCACTTTGCAACAATTCAAAATAATAAATTTGTATAATAAAGAATTAATGCACCTAAGTGTTCCTTTATGAGGAATCATGGATCTCTCTCTCAAAATTTGTCATTAAACTTTTCCTCTAGAATTAGATTCTCACTTCTGTTATTCCAAATATATCTATGTCTGTTACGGAAATGAACCGGTATTTTTGACAAGCACCTCAAAATCACGTTCCTGGTTTAAGAATTCAATGCTAAATTATGTAATGTAACAGATACTGTTGCATAATCATCAAAGGTCATGGGCTCGCTGTGATTTAGAGCCTTAAATGAGACTGGATATCATTTTTAGGAAACATGCAGATATGGTTTGTTTTGGTTTTGTGGAAAAACTCTCCAATCTGTATGTGCAGGTACGGCAATGGCTGTGACAACCTATTCTGGACCCACGGATCTGAGCCTTTCTCTCTCATCCATGCCTTCTGGAGCCTGAGCACATTCATGATACTTGCAGCTCCACATTAGGATAACAATCACAATTAAGCCTCATGTTTCAAGCTTCACCTGTGCTTATCACGTGCTTGGGATCAACAGCTTTGAGGTCTGGAAAGGATTTTCTCCTGGGCAGGCTGGGAGAAGTCTGCCATCTCTGCTACTCATGGGAAATACACCAACACGTATCACCTCAATCCTTACAATCACAGAGGCACAAGAGGCTTCCCGTTCTCAACCAACAGCACTCACTTTTTGACAAGAGGAATATTCCTCCCCACCCTGGGAATTGAGTAAAAAGTGATGGTGATGAGCAGGAGATTGGGCGTAATCTCTACAAAATGTATGAAATGTGACTTGGCTCCAGAATCCGAGCACATTTACTTGCTCTTTGGAGAGTTTGGTTACTGCCTTCTCAGTCACCGATAGCTAATACAATTAACAGGGTGAATGAATGTGACAACTGGCTCCTCTTGCACTTGCTTGTAGATGACGCCACTTGGTCACTTTGGGTTACACAAATTACCAAAGGGACAGTTGGATCAGGAAATCTAGTTTGCTTTGTAAAAGTTAGGAGACTGTAGGCTGAGGAAGCTAGAGGCTGTTACATGTCTTCCTTGGTTTAAACTAGAAGTTGCTGTGTTTCCCCGGTCTCATGTCACTGCACACAGTAGTTTGAATCCTTCACAGAAAATAAGAAAATGGCAAATGCTGCTTCATACCATATCTGTGGTGTAGGTGGTAACATCGGGTGACATCCCCAGAGAAAAGTACAGTGGCAATGGCACCTCTCCAAAGAAGCACTTCAGTTGTGGGATTTTGTAACCTTAATTTAGGTCCTACTCAGCTTTCTCCTTTCTCTTTTTTTTTTTTTTTTCTGTTCTGTCCTAATTCAGCTTCATAATTAGGTGAAGTTCTAGTTCTCCCCCTGGATTGGTAAAGCTCCATTTTCAGTTTACTTGTGACCCATCAATTTTTCTAGCTTCTAGTAGTCAAACATGAACAACTCAATGCTTCCCAGGATAGCTATAGACAATGGCACGATTTTAACAAGTTTTGAGGACTCCGGTTCTCCAATGAAGTCAGTGAGCTCTGCAGGTATTTCAGACTTCTAGAAAAGACATGATGCCTGACTTGAGGCACTATGCGTCAGTATTTTAGTAAATGTTTTCACGTGTGAGTACATAAAGCAATTTTTCAGCAAGATACAAGATCACAGTCAGAAGAGGCTGCCTTAGTGCTCTTTCTATCTCTGCAGTTACTTTATAGAAATAATGTATAAAGTCTAAGTATGGAAAAGATCTTACAGAGTTCAGTAAAACTTTCGAGAAGGCATTCAATACGTGTGAAATATATACGCATGTATTCTGTTCTTTGTCATTTCAGTGGTATGCTTGGTGTGAGTGCTGAGCACAAGTTCAATGTTCATTGACATTCAACAATGAAAAACCATTAATCAATCCTTATAGAGAAATAAGGAAAATGTAGCAGCCCTAAAAAATGTCAAGCTTGACTTCTCTAAATTTATTTTCTTCCTCCATATAAATCAGAGTTCAGTTTACACTAATTGTTGTGGGTTGAATGTATAAGGTATAGCTAGGCAGCCACTGAATGTTTGAGCTTATTTCAAATATTTGGACATATTTGGTAAGATTTTCAGACCCTGCTTCATCTCTGTCTCTTCTGCTCTGTGGGAAGGCTGTTTCTTAACAGCTTGACAGTCCTCTTCAGATTTACCCTGCCTTGGGTTGAAGTGGGTACAGGACACAGCTGGGGCTCTCAGCCAGCCTTACACTTTCAGGGCTTTAGCTAATCGCCTTCCTTCCCTTCCCTCCTACCCAGATCGCTCATAAATGACAGAGAAATGCCATTTAGCATCTTATCTGCAATCTTTATGAGAAGGAGATTGGGAGTTCCTAGTGTCATTCCCAACAGAAGAGTGAAATCCACGTAGTAAATCCTTTCCCATCACTAGCACTATATTTTTTGTAAGTGACGGACCATTGTATTATCCTTATAATCTCTAGGATGATCTCTCTGCAATATTTCTTCAGTTCTCGCCCTAACAAAGCTCAAGCTGACTTACTGCAGAAATGGAGAAAGTTCCTGCAAGCCAGTCTACTAGGGGAAAACAGGAAGAATTTTAATTTCTAGGGCTATTGCCAGGGCAACTTGTGAGTGGCACAATATGGACTTGCTAGGAAAGCAACAGCAGGAGCATCTCACCCAGAGAAAAACTGTGGCTAAATCACAGGAAGGTCTAAATCCAGCCCTGATGCACAGGCAGGAGGGAAGAGCATCTGGTTCTCATGTAGCAGAGTGTGGCTATCTGAGCAGCATCTTGCACAGAAACCAAAAATGTTTCACTGCAGCTGTGCGTATCTCGCAATAAATGTACATGCTGAAACAGAGGTAGCTTGGGTAGGGAAGGCTCCTGTGCTATATGAGGCCATTCACTCATCTGTTCTGCTGGTGCCTCTCTTCTGCCACTGCTTTTCTTCCTATTTTATCTCAGCCAGGGAATGAGTGTGGGTGGGAAGAAGGGAGAGCTCCCCATGGCTGCCCCATTGTGCAAAGGGCGGGTGGGGAGAAAGGAAAAGGGAAAATAGATGAGCCTGTTGGGATCTCTCCATCATCACTACCTTTTCTCTCATAGGGTTGCCTACCTAAATGAACAAAGACAATAAAATAAAACTGGGGAGCCTGTTCCTGCATCTGCAGATTCACGATGTGAATTTGTGCAAATTCTTAAAAACCTCTGTATCTAAGATACTCTGTTTGTAAAATGGAGCTAAGAGGTGCTGTCCTTTAGAAAGCATTTTGAAAATCCGTATGAAAAATGCTTCTTGGTATGTCTCATTTTTACCAGTGCAGCTGTCCTGCTCAATTTATTTCTTCCTGGAGAAAGTGTGCTCTACAAAATAAGATAATACATTTTCTTGGCTGTGTTCCTCTAGCACGTGAATACAGTCCCCAGCTCCACTGAAAATTGTAGCAGACAAGCAGAAGACATTGTTTGCAAAGTATTTTGCAAAGGAGTTAATTGTTTTTCCATACAGTCCCTTACTCAACAGTGAGCTCATGCACTGTATGGAAACCATACCTCTTCAAAAATATATCATATTTTATCTATATTTTATCTATTCTGCACTTAGCAGCCTGCTCTAAAACCCTTCAAAAGTCATAGATTTTGACTGGCTTTGGATTAGCCTGTAGATATCCTAGCTAGCATATAGCTACTCAACTGCAAGAATTTCCATTATTACCTGAAAACAACAGCCTCACTTAAAAATGGGAAAACTCCTCATGCTTTACTCTCTAGTTCTGTTCTCCAAACAAAAGCGTGTCTGCCCACAAACAGCACCTGCCACATCTCACCCTAAACATGTGGTGCCCATCTGAGCTTTCAAACCTCCAGCAAAATCTTGTTACATGTCAACATAAAAAGTAGTCAAGGAGGGTTCTCTGCAGCTCATAGTGAACTCCACTGGCCGTACAAAATCCAGAGACCAGTCTGCTCGTTCTTCAGTACCTTCATCTGGTACCTTGACAAATCAGATCTAGATCCATCAGCAATAGCAGGTGGTGGACAGAGTGCTGAGCAGCTCTGAATTGCCATAGAAGTAACCCAAGAAGGAAGATACAGGGGATAGAAGGGGACAGGAGCTGCAAACTCATCCCCTGCTCCCATAAATGTGCTCTGGCTACTCAGATTTTGATACAGCACTCTCCTATACCACAACATGCACAGCACTGAATTCTCCTAAGCCTTGACTCTCATCACCACATGATGAAAGCAACAAATTTCCCTTGAAGTCCCTTTTCAAATCGTACATATGTTACCTCGTGGAAACACATAAGTAGCTGTTTGTGATTAACTAGGCTGCCACAGCTCCTTGCATCTCAGTGAGCAATAGCTTTTTGTGCAAGCATGAAAAAATATTAGCTAAAATATAGAAACCTGGTGCTCCAGTCAGACGTAAGAGGTCTTTTCCAAAGAAATCAAACTTTTGCAGAGGTCACCAGCATTGCTGGTGCCCAAGGGCACCGACCTGGGATGCAGGCTCTCCTTGGTGGCATTGGGATGGGTAGAAAGTGTTCACAGAAAAGTAAGAATGCAATCTGAGAAGAAGTAGGCACATCTTTAAAATCTGAAATTTAAATTAAATCCTTTTCTGACACTGGCAGTCCTAGGCTTGGGAATTTGTCTATTAACTCTCCCTTAAGGATGCTGCTATAATTTCTAGACTACGTATTTTCTGTGGTGGCTCTGGGCCCGGATATGAAGCAAGTATTTCCTGAGAATAGGTCTCATCCTACTTTTAATGAGGATGCTGTGGTGGAAAGCTATTGCTACTGCAGAGATATATAAGGAAGAATTACCTCTTTGTTCTTTTGGGGAGGATTTCTCTTTGTTCAAAAGAACATATCTTTGAATCCTCGAGGTTTCTTTTTCAATGCAAAACCTCAGCATGCCTCCTAGAAAAAGGTTTACATAGATCTAGTATACAAGGGGGAAAGAAGGTGGATTTTGAAAGGCAAATGATTTTTGCCCAGCTAGCAAAGACAGTAAGAACAAACCACAGTCTGCTGTACGGAGCTGATCTTTTGCATGCCAGCTTTTTTTTTTTTTTTTTTTTTTTTTTTTTTTTTTTTTTTTTTTTAAAACACTGG
>WHYT01015464.1:61403-109487 GCA_009806455.1 Tetrax tetrax | reverse complement strand
TTTTTTTTTTTTTTTTTTTTTTTTTTTTTTTTTTTTTTTTTTTTTTTTTTTTTTTTTTTTTTTTGTGAAAACAATGGAGTTTCTTTCTGTAAGACAAAAACAGGGAATGTGATCTGGTAGCCACGTGGTTAACAAAAAAGCAAATCACAGAGGATACTTTCTTCAAAATTGCTGGGTACCCTACAAGGGTCGTGTCCTTTACTCCCTTGTGTTCCATTAGCCCTCTGAAGCAGCAGGCGGAGAAGGCAAACTGAGCGTGAATTCTCTCACAGCCAGGAGAATAGGAGGATTATCAGGATAGGGAGGTTGAGAGTGGCTGGCCCACCAGCACAGTCCTCCAGCATCTCCACCAGCCCACTGCCTTCTCTCTGGTGGGGCAGCCACTGCATCCACATGGGAGGAGGACATGGCCCAGAGATGCCTGTCATACAGAGACATGCCACCCCTGCCAAACCACCCCAACCTCATCCTCAAACCTCTCTTCAGCTCCCAACACCAAAAATATTGCACTACCATAGTTTGGCCCAAAAGAAGCCTTCAGCATTTTGGCGTGCTATTGAGGGACATATTACTGTGGTGGGTTTACAGAGGAAATCTTGAGGTACTAGGCATTCTGAGAGCAGTTACCAAGAGCTTGGCAGAGTGGGGAAGCTGCCATTTCTGCTAGAGTTTTACACAGCAAAGGCTTTTTCCTTTCACCTTTCCTTTCACCTTTAGTTTTTCTGCTTTTTCTGCTTCATTGCATACCCACGTGAAGGCCAGCCACAATCACTGCACTTTAAGCAATGCTCACCGATCCAATTTTTCCTGCCCATTCTTTCTCTTGAGTTAAACTGTAGACACTTTGTCTAACCCTGACATGGGTTTCAGTCACAGAGAGCAGTTTGGGGAGACGCTTCTCTGTTTGCTTTTCTTGCTTCCCTTCCCTCTGAAAGGGGAGGAAAGGGCAGAGGAAAAGGATGAAGCCCTGAACAAGTTTAACTATAGCTAAGGCAGATACAGCCCCTCTCTTACAGCTTATACACATATAATTGGTAACAGTGCTTGGGCCTTTGACTAAAACTATATGAATTTCCTCTTATTTAGCCAGTCCTTCCTTTCCAAGCGCCCCCCCCCACCCCCCCAGAAAGGCCCTAATCTAAATCAGATCTGGATATTCAGGAAACGTACAGGCCACTACAATGAGCAAAACATTTGCGAGTCATCCAGAGACTAAATTTCCTTCCTAAAGGAAGAGCACAACAGGGTTTATTTTGTAAGGAGAAAAAAAAAATCCCTTTCTGGGTGTCTACAGTAGGTTTGCCTTCTCTTTGGCTGAGCCCCTCTGGAGCATCCAGGAGGTGAGGACAACTTGTTCACTTTTTAATGATTTTTTTATCACTACCTTGTCCACTTCCAAATGTGGAAAAAATTCTAGCATCACACTGCTAACACCAAATAAAAACTTTAGTCATTTCCACCCTCTCAACAATAAAGAGAGAAAAGTGATGATAGTAGAATTTTATTGGCTTTATTTAAACAGGCTTCTTCTCCCCCAACAATACTGTGCTACTACTATAAAACTTTTCTGACACATTACTTTAAACATTAGCGCATGGACATGCCAGCTCTGCACTTCAGGAGCTGCAGTTCAATGCCAAGAGCTATTAGTCACATTAAGAAGTCTATTCACAATACGGCGGATAGAGAGGCGAGCGTCTGAATCCTCCTGCTTCCAGTGCAGCCCTGCACCCTGTCCCCCTCCCTGGCCGTAGCCAGACTCATACACGAGGCAGCTAAGGGAGGTTTTCTACCAGCAGTTGGAAGCCTGAGAGGTTTTGGGGAGGGGGAAATTTCTTCCCCGTGGTTTCAAGGTGGATGCCGCTGCAGCGCTCCGCGGGGACTGCTGCAGTCAGCTGAGGACAAGTGATGAGAGAAGGGAAGAACAATGAAGTTAAGCAAACAGAGGAATGTCTCGTCTAGGTCTGGGGAACTTCTAGTCTAAATACATCGCTATCCTCCTTTGGTATACATGTGTGTGCTGCTCTTC
This sequence comes from Tetrax tetrax, assembly GCA_009806455.1. Lineage (NCBI taxonomy): Eukaryota > Metazoa > Chordata > Aves > Otidiformes > Otididae > Tetrax > Tetrax tetrax. The sequence continues at coordinate 107,458 of WHYT01015464.1, read as the reverse complement.
AGGACAAATGGGGCCTTTCTTTTCAGTCCCTTTGACTCGGCAAAGATTGCACAGCTGGGACGATGACTTGTCTCCTCTTATTAAAACCACTTCTTACAAGTGCCGACTGTCTCTACGTGTTCCTCTGAGTCACTGCTTCAGAGAAAAGAGAAAACTAAAAAATATTTTGAGACTCAATCTACCATCTTCATGTGCTTATGCCTATATTTAATCTAATTTGGGGTAAGAAAAAGATATCTAATATTATTTAAAATTGTTATTTATTAGGTAACCATCCTGGGTGTTTATCTGTCTACGTTTTTGCCCATGTATGAGAAAAGACAGGAGAATCTGAAATGGCCAGAGCACTCCTAAGCAAAGACACAGCCTAGCCAAGGCAGAAGGAATATTCCAGCAGAGACAGAGAGGGAGGCAGCATCCAAAGGGAATCAGACAAACCACATACATGACTGTAGAGAAGTGTTAACCATACACATAAAAATAGTAGCATCGGTGGGCTGTTTTCTGTTTGTTTCTTTTACTTTTGCGTTTAAAACAAGCCTGTTCTCCTGCTGATCTCAGGCAGTGCCAGTTTGTGACATAACACACATGCTGAAATACAATATGGAAAATGTGTACACAAGCTGCATAAGGGAGGCTACACTCTGCAAAAGTGAATGTTGCATCCATATATCAATTGAAATGGCCTACAATTCAGGGAGTAATTGTTTTGAAACAATCTCACATGAATTCACCTTCACGAGATTAGAGGCTGATGTCACCACAAGGGTGAAGTCATCAGCAATGACTTAAGCTAATGGGATAATGCCAGAAGAAATCCATCGGCTGTTGTGCAGAGCTTAACTCCTTCTGAGCAACAAGGAATGCTGAGAACTATTTACCTCTTTTGTTTGCAGCATTTTCTGAGTGGGTTTTAGCACAAGAAAGCTCATGGTTGACTAATGGGGACAGGGAATGAAATCTCCTTCCTACAGCACTGCTGGTGATCTCTGGAGATTTTAAAGCCATATGTCTGAATTCAGGTTGAACCTCAAGACAGAGAAAACTGGCAGTAAGCTGCAGGGATAATTTTGTGATGTATGGTCAAGTTCCTGCAATACTAACTCGTGGGAGTAGTCCCTGCTCACTTTAGGTCACTGGCACAGTGGGATTCAGCAAGGGGACTTGGGCCCAGCTTTAGATTCATTAGAGATAAAGGTGTAGAAAAGGCATGTGGCCCACAGTGACTACAGCAAACTTTTCCCAGATACCATAAGCAAACTGAGCTACCCATAACTGCACATGGTGCAGCTGAAGCAAAGCTGTACCAGGTAGCAGTGCCAGCTTAACATGAGTTGAGTGTCTTCCTGAGGTAATAGAAAAGCACATGGTTTAGAGTCAGTGGCATTAAAAATCATTGGAGTCATCCTGGAAAGTACAGATATTTTTGTTTGACTGTGTAATGCGTGTTTGTGTGGGAGTGGTGTGAGCTTGTTCTATTTTCAGACTGCGAGCACCGAGGTGTGACATGGCCCGCTTCACCGCTCATTCAGCAAACAGTGCCGGCGGTGCCACTCCCTGGCGATGGTGAGGAGATTGGACAAAGCAAAAACTATCTGAAAGAGGAGCAAACCTAAGAGGTGGGCCTGATCCTGGCTGCCACAGAGTTCACTGGCTCTTTGCGCTTGGATTAGGCTGCCAGAGAGGAGCATGCGGGAAGGATTTGTCAATGTGGTCAAGTGACCTTTGCCAAGCTTGAGAGCGCACACCCTCCTGATGTGCACATCCTCAATGCACAGCATCAACATGGCACCTAGGGCAGCTCATCTGGCACTGACAGCATTTAGGAGAGGCCCCAGGCCGCACATTAGGATGCTGCAGCATCACACACATCTGCAGAGCTCAGGTGGGCTCCAATTCTGCTGAAGCCAGCTTTGCTCTGCTCTGCTGGAAATAAGATTAGAGCTTGGCCCTCTGTCTCCTTAAATGTTTTTCATGTTTTAAAGCCAAATATTTTATTTAACCTCCTCTTACTCTGCAGTGCTCTTGCAACTCGTTTACTTTGTGAAGCTTGAAAGAGAAAAAGCAGGGCAGTCGTTTTTGCATTCTCTCATAATACAGGTCTGTGTTTTGGGTTGAAATGCTGAAGCTGAAATGTTGAAAGCTCCTCTACCAGTACATGCTGGCTGAATTATAAATACAGAGAAGCACAAGTCCAGCCAACATGGACATATGTATCCTAAAAAAAAAACTTAAGTTATGACCTTTCCAGTGTGACTCAGCTGGTAGCCCATAGGCCAGATGTTACTAAGCAGGTTAGCCCATCGTCTTTTCCACAGTGGAGATAAAGGATGGCTATTTGGACAACAGGCACAGCCAAATGTCCCCTCTCCCTGCCCAGCTCTTAGACCTGGCATCACCACAGGGACATGGGATCACTGCCCGCTCCTGACAGACAGGCAGAGCGGCCTGGACTGCCAGCCCCTCCGGCCATGCCGCTGCTGCTCACAGGGGGAAGGGGATCCCAGAAATAAATTGCAGCCCTCAATAATAATTTTGACCATCAAAATGAAAGCAGCTGCACTTAAAAGATCTGTTTTAGTTTCAAATGGCCTCATGTTCTCCTGAGCAGAAAGCATTTGTTGAAGAAAAGATCTGCACCTGCAGACAAAGGAACTCAAAGCTATTTGAGGGCCAGCTTGTCCTTGTTTCACAGGTCCCACAGTGTAGCAGACAGAGAAATATCGAGTGGCTCAGAAGTGTACTGCAGGCAAACATACTGTCCTTCCTCTCTGCCTCTTCCACTGCGCTCTCCATCCAGGCAGCTCCCTTTCAAAGCAATCTCTTCACCCTGAAAATGGATCGTCTGACTATGAACTGACCGCAGTCACACGTGCTGGAATAGAAGACATCTTAAACACTAGAGTAACTCATGTCTGTTTTGAAGAAATGAAGAATCCATGTACTGGGGGCTGGAGGTAGGTGGGTAGCTCAGTTTCTGCATTTCCTATTTAGGCCTCATGTTCTGGCTTCTCACCCAGGCAAAGGATCTGTTGTTCCTGCTAGTGCTGAAGGGAGCACAAAATGCTCATTATTTGCTGAACCATTTAGCCAAGAGGTAACTTTTTAGCTGCGCAATATGCTTGCAATAAAACAACAGGTCAGGGCAGAGCTAAAAGTGTTGCTGTGGTTTCTAAGGAGTGGGAGCTGCCATGCCTTCACCCCAAACCCATCCCAACCTGTGTCTGAAGAACTGTAGGGCTTACAGAACTAGCTCAGTTGGATGCCTCCTCTAAAAATCCAGTGCAGTGTCCTCATTCGAGTACCAGTTAAATAAAAAAAAGAGCCTCCAAATTCTGCAGCACCAGAGTTGGACAGAAGTGCAGGGACCTGAACTCCCTTTACAGTTTGCTAAGGTGAGGGAGCTCCTCCAGAGGAGGACCTCTGAACCTCTGACCTCCTCCTTGACCCCTGAAGGCACCTACCTCCTTCCACCAGTGGCAGAGGGACCTGGGGAGGTGCTGCTGGTAAGCACCTAAGGTTTGCTGGAAGGTGACCAGCATTTCATGCCCTGGGAAAGCAGCCAGCACTTTGACAGCTTTGACAGACTTGGACATGGGTTGTGCTGCCCGATTCCTCAGGAGACACTCTGAACCTTTCCTCTGAATACGTAACTGTGGTGGGACCATCTACCTCCTATGCTGAAGGTAAGAGAGGAGGTAATTCTACCTCTCTCTTTATCCTAGTGGGCCTTATGAAGTGGCCTAAACTGGAAGCTTATAAAAAATATTGAGACCTTATATTCTGCAAACCAAGTCCTGAAAAGGGAAATTTCTAAAATCTTAATTATAATTTGCTGTAGGAGGTCCAATCCCAGCCAGTTCTCCAAGGCTTGTGGCAGCTGACTTATTATTCTAGCACGCTTGATGGAAATACAAAATTGCATATCCTTCTTTGTAAGATGATTTCTCAGGCTCTGGCGCTCGCTGACTGTCAGTGGATTATATATTGGATTTTTCTGTCAGCATGTAATAAAAGGAAAGTTTAAAAAAAAATAAAGCAATACACGAAAATAATTCCACTCATATTAGGTTTTGTAAAACTCACCAGCTAGTTTTGGGCTGCCCATGTATGGATAACTGAATGAAAAGGAAGAGGTCTCCAACCCCTCACAGAGCTATGCAAGGCCTGGCCATTAATTTCATTTTTATGCTACCAGGGAGAACTGGGGATTTCCTGCTACCAGAGGTGCTCGCACACTGTAAAGAATCAACTCTAGACTTTGCCCACCTTATATGCCCAGAGCTGGAGTAACTTGCAGGAGAAACTTACACTCTGTTTTCTCCCAAGGCATTCATCAGAAGGTTTTCCCCATGCTATCTGGCTGAGGTTAGCCAGAGAAGCACCAAGAAGTTAGTGTGGGGGTGCCTTTCGCTTCCTTCTCCTTTTTCCTCACTCCCTCAAACTGCATGTAACACACCAGAACTATAAATGTCTGTCCTAAATACCTCAGCAGTGTCCTTCTCAGAGCTTGCTTTCCACCGTGTTATTCAGCCTACCAATGGGTGACACTATCCAGTTGTCCTCAAGCAAACCCCCCACACACATTCAGCAGTGCTGGTCTCTGATGGGATGCAATGCGCACCATTGCACATCATGCAGCATGTGTTACATCTCCGTTTACGACTGCAATCCTCTCACAGCCAGTTCCCATGTCGTGCAGGAGCCAGTTTTCACATAGCAAGCAAAATTGCTAACACCCCTGCTTGAGGAGGCAGCACCAAAATGGTTAAGCAAGTTAACAGAGCTACTTTGCTGGTAAGATTTTAGTGAGCTGGAATGGATGAGAGAGTTAGCCCAGCCACATATCTACTCTCTGACTCAGGAGAAAAATTTCAATTGTTTTATGAAAACATGCGTGAATTAACAGAAGTACTTAAAAATTATCCACCACTCATATTGTATCTAGATCTGTGCAAATAATTTGTTCTTCAGTTCCTTGGCAAAACAACAACAATTAAAACAAAAAAATATTTGGAGTCATAGAATCATAGAATCCTGGAATGGTTAGAGTTGGAAGGGACCTTCAAAGGTCATCTAGTCCAACCCCCCTGCAAGGAGCAGGGACATCTCCAACCAGATCAGGTTGCTCAGAGCCTCATCCAACCTGGCCTTGAACGTTTCCAGGGATGGGGCATCCACCACCTCTCTGGGCAACCTGTGCCAGTGTTCTACAACTCGCATTGTAAAAAATTTTTTCCTAATATCCAATCTAAATCTACCTCCCTCTATTTTAAAACCATTACCCCTCGTCCTACTGAACGGCCCTACTGAACAGCCTCTCCCCATCTTTCTTGTAGGCCCCCTTGAGGTACTGGAAGACTGCTATCAGGTCTCCCTGGAGCTTCCTCTTCTCCAGGCTGAAGAACCCCAACTCGCTCAGCCTGGCCTCATAGGAAAGGTGCTCCAGCCCGCTTACCATCTTTGTGGCCCTCCTCTGAACCTTTTCCAACAGGTCCATGTACTTCTTATGTTGGAGGCTCCAGAACTGGACACAGTACTCCAGGTGGGGTCTCACCAGGGCAGAGTAGAGGGGCAGAATCACCTCCCTTGACCTGCTGGCCACGCTCCTCTTGATGCAGCCCAGAATGCGGTTGTCCTTCTGGGCTGCAAGAGCACATTGCTGGCTCATGTTGAGCTTCTCACCCACCAGCACTCCCAAGTCCTTTTCCTCAGGGCTGCTCTCAATCCATTCTTTGCCCAGCCTATATTCATGCCTGGGATTGCCATGACCCAGGTGCAGGACCTTGCACTTGGCCTGGTTGAACTTCATGAGGTTGGCACGGGCCCACCTCTCCAGCCTGTCCAGGTCCCTCTGGATGGCATCCCTCCCTTCCAGCGTGTCGACGGCACCACACATCTTGGTGTCATCGGTGAACTTGCTGAGGGTGCACTCTATCCCACTGTCCATGTCACCGACAAAGATGTTGAACAGGGCCAGGCCCAACACGGACCCCTGAGGGACACCACTCGTGACCAGTCTCCTCTTGGACATTGAGCCATTGACCACCATTCTCTGTTACCCCATCACAGAAGGCCATCAAACTGGTCAGGCACAATCTGCCCTTGGTGAAGCCATGTTGGCTGTCACCAACCACCTCCTTGCTCTCCATGTGCCTTAGCATGGTTTCCAGGAGAATATGCTCCATGACCTTGCCAGGCACAGAGGTGAGGCTGACCAGCCTGTAGTTGCCCGGGTCCTCCTTGTTCCCCTTTTTAAAAATGGGGGTTATGTTCCCTCTCTTCCAGTCATCGGGGACCTCACCAGACCACCATGATTTCTCAAATATGATGGCCAGTGGCTTGGCAACTTCATCTGCCAGTTCCCTCATGACCCGCGGATGGATCTCATCAGGACTTGCACGCCTTCAAGTTCCTCAGATGTTCCCAAACCTGCTCTTCGAGTACAGTCAAACATTATTAGTTTTAAAGTGCAATTTAATTCCTGTTTTTAATGTTAGGTACATCTATAAACAAATTATCATTTTGGAAACAAAAAGCATTTTATTTAGAAAACAACCTTTAATATTTTTAAAAGAAATCAGCTCTTTTTCAGCCAAAATAATTTGATGAACTCAACACAAATTCCGCCAGCAGCTTCAGTAACCCAAATCTGCATTTTTTTCTGCACATAAATTGAAAGATCAAAACATTTCACCCAGCTCTCATTGCACCTTTAGTCCTGAGAGATGTCCATGTTTCACTTCTCTGTGTTGGATGTGGCATATTTTTCTTTACTTGCTCTTAATGTCTTCCATGATATCAGGGAGTTTGAATAGTAAACACCAAAAAGAAAACCTTGCTTTTTGTTATCTGATCTTTAATCCCAGCTTTCCCCTTTGTACATTATGTCTAGGGAGCTATGTTTTTTGAAAACATAAGGGAAACTCATCTGTTAATCTGTCAACAAGCCATCCATCTGTAATGTCTGCTCTACATTTGTTTTGCTATGTCACTATGCACCGAATGTTTGATGCAGATGTTTTGACATGAGTGGTAGAGCAAAATGAAATTTGTTGTTTCCTACCACCACCACCCCCTAAAGAAGATTTATTTAAACAATAAAATCTGCCCTGCTTTTGAAAAAATAATGGAGTACTCCGAGACAATGAGCGACTTCTCCATACTTTCAATGAGGGTGTTGCCTTGCTGCTTTAAGGAAATCACACCAGCAAACAATATTAGCATTACAAATCTTGTATACCTTCTAAAAAGATACAGAAGAGTGATTTGATTCTGATTTGCATATTTATGTTGGAATCCAATGCTCACCTTCTGTTAAAGACAGGCGGAAAAGATAGTTTGCAAAACGCACCTTCAAGACGAGAAGTAGGCCAAACACTCAAAGCCAGAACTGAAACGTTCCTGTCAGTCCCGTACATCGCACCAGTAATTGTGCCAGACGTCTTACCACCTGAGGATGGATGGAAAGACATCTGCTTTCTTTCAGACAGTGCCTTACGCTGAGCGCTGGGCTCCTGCTCACTCAGTCTGCTTTCTTTAACTGCTTCCAATTCAGGAGAGGGAAATCAAAAAAAACAAACCCCTCTTTCCGGCAAATATTACACAGCCAATGTGGCTTGTGTATAGATGATTAGTGGGATGCCCAAAACCAAAGTTTCGGGTTGAGATTATATTGCCAGCAGGTCGAGTGATATTTCAAGGGTGTGTTTCTTGCAAAGGCATATGAAGCCATATCACCTGGGAGCTACTCTCTTGCTGGATGGTAATCTGATGGCAGTTTTCATTCAAAACACCTCACTGTGTGTAGGAAAGGGATGTGGCCCTGTCACCTGCAAGTGAACTGGATCACGGCATGTACATGAGCCCATGCAGTGTGAAATGCCTTACCCAAGACCCCAAGCCAGCCTGGCTTCCTCCCTTCCAGAGAGCTCCCAGGGAGAAAGCCAGGACTGAAGGCTGTGCTTGGGAGTCCCTGCTAACAGCAGGGCTGGCAGGTGAGTTTGGACTTGAGGACAAACTCAGACCCATGCTTATGTGGCTACACAGGCACATCATAGGGGTAGAAATTTGTCCCACTGAATTTGTCTCAGACTAGATGTCCAAATGTAGATGGAATTAGCTCAGTGTAATTAGCTCATCAGTACATTTTACACTTTTTTTAAAGTGCATTTCTATCTCTCTTCACTGCAAATAGGATCCTTGAAAATATTTTCTTTTCAGTTTACAGTGGGGAGAATGTCACAATCGCAATTCCAAGCCTGGTCAAGGTGTCCCCCAGAAGCTGTCCAGGGAAGGGCCTTTAGACATGAGAAAACCCTCAACTTGTAGAGGCATAAAATAAATTCATGGCTGTGAAGATGATGCCACCTGGACTACTTCCAGAGGCACTAGGACCATCATAAACTCTCACATGGCTGCCAGCCAGAAGCTTGCAGCTGAGGCAGGTTTTCTGCTATCCAGCTGAGAGGATGAGACGCATCACCAGAGGGAGATTGGGAGCAGAGGAAAGAAGAAGGAAAGAAAACAGGAGAGAGAGAGCAAAGAACTGCTGACTTCTAGCACCGAGTCTCTTTCTACGACTAGGTTCAGTAGCTAGAAGACTTGGTAATATTTTTATTACTTTATACCTCTTCATCCTCTGATGAAGATCGACTCTTCAAATCATTGTATCTCCCCACTGCTGTGAGCACAACCATGCTTGACTCTCTCCCATTTCTTATTTTTACATCCACATTTCCTCAGTGTGCTCATCATATGAAAAATTTACATTAAGCCAAAATGCCTTTTTTTTGGAACCACCATGTTTGTTGGAGAGTTGCAGACAATGCAACTGCCTGTCTCCTTCTTCTTGAGCTAAGTGACTATGAGGATAAAGATGCAGTATATGTCTTGAAAGGAATTGTTTAAGAGGTTTTTACTGTAAAAAAAATGTAATCTGAGACCTTCAAGGAAGGGCTCTTGACTTTCTAACTGTGTTACCTGTGCCGGCTTCTCTCCTGATTTCCTAGTTGACAAGAGTTGACAATATCAAAAATGTCTGTCTTCTTCATACAACTGTTATTATTGCTGTTTATCCAAGAAGTGTGCATTAGCTGAGGAAGGAACTGTGGTTACCTGAAAAGTGATAGCAAGCACAGCTTTTCTGTTCAGCGATTCTTAGTCATTCTCCCATCCCTAAACCTGCTCTTGTAATTTTGGGAGGGCTGTGTGGATTTTCCTTTCCCTGTCTCACTGCTCAGCCAGTTCAAGCTAGCAAAATTAAAGAAGTGCTCTGGCTGTTTCAGCTGTTTCAGATTCTGAGAATGATTTGGTTTCAAATCAGAAAAATCACCACTGATCTATTAAAGAGAGTCATCTATGTGAGTGCTAAATTACTTAAAGAGGAAATTAAGAACTAGCAGGTGGCACAAGAAGTTGTGTATGGCTCCATAAGCACCAATTTAATCTTGCTGGCTTTTCCCAAAATTAGCAAAGACACCAGTCAAGTAAATCAAGTTTTTCCTTAAAAATCAGTCCCTTCCTGGACATGCTTTTACTTTGAACTCTTTGGAATTGCCTTGCATCTTTGGGGCTTGTCAGGATGAAAGCATTAAGCATCCTGAAACAATGCTCCATCCCTGGAAACATTCAAGACCAGGTTGGTCAAGACTCTGAGCAACCTGATCTGGTTGACGATGTCCCTGTTCCTTGCAGGGGGGTTGGACTAGATGATCTTTAAAGATCCCTTCCAACCCTAACTATTCTGTGATTCTACAACTAAATCCAGTGTCCAGGTGTACTTTCACCAGAGTCTAAGAGCAAAAGAGAATGCCTGTGCAAGGCATTGTGTCTTTCTACAGGCACTTCCAAATAATGCTGATCTTTTTTTCCTATTGCCATGTTGCATTGTAGAGTCCTGTCTATTATGCCATTCTCTGTCATGTCTCCCAGCATTTCCCCTCCTCTTGGAAACCTGCATTTGGGATCCTTTTTCACCGTCTGTTTCCCAAAATTTCTTCCATTTCAATATTCCCTGTCCAAGCGTCAAAGGGCCGTGAGGGTAATTCTTCCATTTTCATAGGTCCAGAAGAATGCAAGTTTTTTATTCTAGTGACTGAATGTGTACATCTGCATTAGGTTTTCAGTTTAGATTCAGGACCATGCTTTGAAGTGAACCTCCAGGTTGTCCCCACTTAATGTTTGTATCACAGAGCAGGCTCGGAGAACACAAACTGGATTCCTTTCAAAAGAAGCTGTTGCAGAAGGCGTGCCTATGGAGCCAACCTGCTCCTGCAGCTAATGGACATGCTGTGTGTGGGCCAGCCTAGAACCAGTGAGAAGTAAACCCTGCTGAAATATGTATGGTATGGATGCCAGGAGCTCAGCCACAACTGGTTTGCTGTTGATCTGCTAATGCAGATACAGTCAGCAAATGCTGTAGGAAGTCTAGACTAAATTCTGAGCCTAAAATATTTAAAATGGATATTAAAAGACCTTACTTAAAGCAAAGGAAAAGGCGTCTAGCTGTTGTTATATAAATCTTATCTTTGTGTGAATACAGTTAACCTGCAATACAAGCATTCCCGGAAGCACCACTTATTTCTGGTGTAACCTGAGTTTACATTTGATCTTTTACTAGCATAAATATTTTAGTAAAACAGGCCAGATCACAACTGGCACAGTTCTCATAGTAAATGTTCAAGTCTAAACTGTTCACAGGGTGAATGAGATTCAGTTCTTGATCCACGGCCTAAGTGACTGGCATAAGAGCACTGCAAAAGTGATCTCCTGAAGGCCGAGGAAGGTTGTGTTCCCATTAAAACATGGAAAAAGGCTGGGCAGAACATCAGAAGGATGTTTACAGCTGGGCAAGAGCCAAGTCTGTGACCTCTCCTGAGGACCTCAAAACTATGGTGATTAGGGAGCAGGTGATTTTGTATGCTAAAGATTTAAGGAAAATGCTGCTCTTCTAAGAGCTTGTGGAAAATTTAGCATAGGGAAAATTACCCCATTACTTTTGGGGAAACCAATAAGTGTAAAACTTCCACAAAATTAACATCTAAGGCAATACTTTTAAGATACAAAAGATGTGTTGTCACGTACAACGTGACTTTTGGGGTTGGGCCTAGTTACCTTTCCACTGGTTTTATGCCGATGTGAAGTTAGTTTACTACAGAACAGCCATTCCTGATTTACAACGCTGCAAGTGTTAAAGGATCTGACTGCTTAGGTCTATGGATATTTCAAAAGGCATAAGGCCAATGGATAAATTGAGTTATTTGAGGATAACACTGAACTCTTTGAAATGTGGTGTGGCATATCTCATTTCTATTATAAAATGAAAATTACAAAGAAAATAAAAGAAACAGCTCCATCTCCATTAACAAGAAGATATTTTACAGGATGTGACACCGTTGGGAGCTGGCAACTCTCTCTGTTCAAATCCATATATCTAATATCATATCAAAATCATTCCCTCTACTATTGCCATCATGCCTCCTACTCCAAGAGAATTGAACTCTGATCTAAGAACAAATTCCTTTTAAAGAAGGCAGTTACTAATGTGTAAGCTCATATGCGTTCCTAATCTGGGCCTTGGAACTGGTGGAATATGACATAAGAAGTCCCTTTGGGTAGAACTGGTGGAATAAAACATAAATGCATTTATTTCTAGAGGAGCCATCCTCATTGCACACATTACCATACTTATTTGCTCATCAGCACCATTCACACAAATGTATTCATTCACCTCAGTGTTGTTATTTATGCTGGTGCTCCTACCTGCCACTAGCCAGTAACCTTTGCTCTTCACAGCTTGCTGGTTTTCAGCCCAGTTGCCTTGCTTAAAATTCTGATTTGCCAAGTCAGAGGGCAGATATAATAACTGGTGGTCAACTGCACCATACAAATAAAGAACATTAAAATGCCACATAGAATAAAATGAGCACTGCATGCACCAAAAGCTATACCCAAAACACTTGGCAGACGTTTGCTTTTCTGAAAATTAGAGTGAGCTTCCAAGATATTTGCAAGCAGAGGGGCTCTGTTAACATAATTTACTCATGGCAAACCATTTAGCTCTTCTACTAAGAATGAATTGCAGTGAATACTGCAAAAATCTTCTGAATTTCGAAACAACTTTCATCTAAACTTCAAGAGCACTCAGAGTGAGCCTTGTCTGGTGTTACAACTACATACAGTGGGTTTACACCTCTTCATATGACTTTAGTTTTGTATTGTTCTTATTAATTATTTGTACTTCGGTGCTTTCTGAGAGCCCCAGGAATAGACTAGGACCCCATTATGCGAGGACTGTACAGACACAGAAAGAGAACACACACAGCAGTGTTAAAAGTAATCTGCAAGTTGCACTGTATCTGAATATGCTGTACTTTGGGAATGACTTTGTAAGCATTTTTTTGCTTTGAAAAATTCTACCACTCGGATAATGCACTGAAACACCTTTGGGAGAGCTCTGCATGACAGCATGCATTCATATTAGACATAGAACATTTAAAACTCTCTCCCATACTACACAATAGCATTAGGCCTTTTGGGTTCTGTTAAAATGAAAATGTCTTGAGACTGTTATACTTCTGCTAAGCATTTTTTAAAGCCTAGACGAAAGAAAATAATGTAGAGAACTACATGCTCTTGTAATTCAATTATATAGTTGTGTCATACTAAACTACGACTAGGATTCCTTAAAAAAAATCAGACTGTGAAATAATCCTCCATTTATGATTCACACAAACATGTTTTATTGTTAGCACTCTGCAGATCAAAGAAAGAACATGTAGAAAAGCTGGGGAGTGTTTCTTTGCTCACTGGAATGAGAGTTTTGGGAATATAAAGCACAAGAGAAGCCTCTTTATTTAGATGCCTCTTTAGTAGCTGAGTCACGTACATATTGTTGGACATAAAGGAAAGTTTTAAAACAGCCTGGCAAAATCTTGCCTCCCAGGGGTATTATTTTTTTTGATTGAAAAATATCACCAGTTTTTCCATTATCATAGTAAAGGACAGGCAGTGAGTTCTGTACCTTGCTTGGCATATGTCCATGATAATTTTGAAGAAATTATTTAAGATAGCATATCAAACAGAAAAAATAAACAATCAGTTAGCCTTTTCAGTTTTTACACAAGTGTGTGCTCGCAGTCCTCACTGTCAGAATGCCTGCGGCCCTCTTTTCCTTGCATGGGTGTTTCCCCTTCACGAGAGGCAGCAGTGCCATTGCCCGCTTCGCCGGGACCAAAGAAGCAGACACAGCATGACAGTGTGGGATGTCAAGAGCCACGACTGCATCCAGAGCAAGGATGGGAATCTCCACTCCTTCCACTTTCTCCCCCCTCTCCTCAGCTCCCATCCTTCTGGAATAGGATGGATGTCCCCAGCGCTGGGGGCAGCACCCACCTCCCCTCTGATGTCTCCAACCTGGGAGAGGATGGGGCCAGAGCAGCAAGGGTGTCAGTAGTGTCAGTAGCAGGGAGGGAGACTACAGCCACCCCAAAATGGTGAAACCTCCAGAAGCACATGTCACTGAGGCATGTGTGATGAGAGGCCACCCTGAGACCAAGGGCACGTGCCAGGATGCTGAGCCACTCTTGATAATAGGTGCCATCTGAAAATGCCCCTGACTAGACTGCGAGGGACATTGCATGACTAATAAAATAGCATTGTATTTATAATGAGTCCTGCTTACTGCTGTAGCAAAATAAGAGCTTGAAGATCTCTGGCCAGCTGGAACAGGACCCCACTGTGACCCCAGCAAGGACAGAGTGAGATGTCCCTTGCCACACTCCCAACTTCTGCACACCATGGATTGGGGACTTCCGAGTCTGCAGCTTTCCTGGTCCCATCTCTTTCACCCTAGGAGGGAACTAGGTCTGCATCCATGAATTAAGATGTGGGAGCACTGAAGATTTATACAGGTGGATGATGACACTTTCTCTTTTCTTCTGTACTCCTTTTTTAATAACACCTAAGGCTCACTTTGTCTTTTTGACCACTAATAAGCAGGGTGCAAATGTTAACTCTTTCCTGAGAGGTGAAAGTTAGATAGAGTCGTTATGAAGTATGTAAGTACATAGCTGGTCTTGTTTTTATTCTTGTGTCTTGCATATTTTGACAGTGAATTCCTGGTCCCCGCATGTCTGGTCTTCTGCAAGCACCACTTCTTTTTCACGACCCAGTCACTCAATATTACAAGATCTTCATGCAATTCATCTCAGCTGCCTTTAGTTTTATTATCCTAAGTCATTTTTAATTACCACTAAACATTTCTACCTTGGTACCATCACTTTTATTAGAGGGATTTGTGAAGATGCTGACCTATACATGTGGATACCTTCAGGTAGCCTTTCTCCACTGTGTAAATGGATATCTTCTTCCTTGTCCTTTTTTCCCATCTTTTAATCAAACATTAATATAGATCTCCACTCTGACTCCATAACGGCTGAATTTTTTTGAGAGTTTTGAATTAATTTTTTTAAAAAATCCAATCTACTGTGTTAACCAGGCAACCTTTACCTGCTGCTTGCTTGTGGAAAAGAGTCTTTAACTTTTAGGTTAGGCTGTAGCCAGAGTCTTGAAAGAAACTGCACATTTGAAGCAAATGTATTTAAGTTTTCTGTCTTCATATAGTCCCTGGGGATATCATAACAATAAACAAGCAAAGCAAAATTTTCACTCTGGCCTGAAGTATGACTTTCGACTTTACATGTGCCAAGTTTTGTGAATTATTTTATTCTCCCAGTTATGTCAGCATGCAGTGTAAATGTCTAGTTACCTGATTTGTGGGGGTAATCAGGTACTCAAATGACCTAAACTGCGCAATTACTGGTGCTGGCAGATTACAGATGGAAAACTAAGACCAGGCCATAAAAACCTGATCCTTTGTGTCCATAGTCATAATAAAATAGTTATGGTCGATGATTGATTATAGGAATATTAAGATGCATAAAAAGAAAAAAAAGCTGTTTTAAATTGCATTGTATTCTCATGTTTAGGGAAAAAAAAAATTGATTGCTATTATCTTGACATGTTTATCACTTTGAGGCTCAGCCAGTCATTATCGTGTGAGTTCATTCTGTCCTGTAGCTGACAAATACTATCATGGACTATAAAAATCATTATGGCTCACTTTTGCAGCTGTAATAAAACAGGAGAGCAAATACAGTAACCATTTATATTTAGGACTTTAGTCCTAACACACACCCAGTAAGACTGCGACTTAAAAGTTTAGACAGAAAACAAGCCAGATTCTCAACATAGTTGCACAGGTTTTATTCCAGAATTGATCTCAATGACAACCATTGTCATTTGTGTAAGAAAAAGAAAAAACAGAATCAGAGGCAACATATCGACACCATGTATTGTTGATCTCATCTGTTTGCCAAGGACTCGTCTGTATTTTTTAGCTTATCTGCTTCTTTCTTTTGGAGTGAGCCTCGGAAGTCTGAAAGTGTCCCCTGGCTGCACCTCCTATCTGAATTTTCTTTCCATAGCACATTTTACAGCTACTCTTTCCACAGAAGTGTTTTCCTGCAGGGCCTTCTTCTCTGAGCACTGCTCTGTGGGTATGTGCAGATCGCTGCCACGCTCCCAGTTTTGTGGTTAAGCCCTAATCCCTTAGTTGTCCCCACAGCCTAACACTGATGTACCCCTGGGTTGTGCTCTACTGTGCACCAAACTGCTCCCTTACCAAAGGGACACCAGGGTGCAGTCAGATACTTCTGCCAGGGATAGCCCAAACCTAGCCCTAAAGATGTCCATTGCCTGCAATTTTTCGCTATAGATGCAGGCATCAATTCAGCGGTATGTCCAGAGTCATACCTACTACAACTCCTGTGCGTCTAGGAGTGAGGTGGGCTTTGTTCTATGCTTCGGTCATGCTCTTCACCCAGGGCCAGAGGTATAGCATGTGCATGTCAATTTGCACCTTCCCTTCAGAGTCTGCTGCCGCTGTCCCACCCCATGATTGAGGGGCTGAAACAGTTGAGCAATCTCACGTGCCCCACATTTTACCTTTTTCCTCTTTCACCATGCTTGAAAATACTTGAAATATCTCTTGGCTTTGATCACAGAAACTAAATCAGGAATATTTTACACTCCTCATTTAGCTTCCATGGCAAAATAAAGTCAGATCAAAACTGTAACATAGCTGTGGACACCTGCAGCATCAAAAGACACAGATGGCCTTTGCTTTCATTTATAAAAAGGCAGGTGTGCTCCAAGAAGTGAGAGTGATGGGTTCCATCTTGTTTTCTCATTTCAGGATGTCAGAATTCCAAAATCTAAAAGCATGCCAAGCAAACAGAGAAAATAAATGCCTTCACCTATAACAAGGGGTTCCAGGGCCCATCTCGGCAGTTCACGCTTTACGGACTCAGATCCCATCAAGGGTATGCGTGAAGCCTGGTTTGGTCGGATGACCAAATTCAGCACCTTGCAGGATCAGATGTGAGTTAGCATCCTTGGAAGAGCCAACCTGATTTATGACGGGCTGGAAGAATGTAAGAAAAATATATCCTGGACACTTCTTCCAAGGCTGAACATCCTTCAGATGATTCACCATAGCCTGTATCAGTCTAACTCTCTTAAAGCCACCATTCATGGCTGATGTTAGTCTCCATGCGTGATAATCTTATGGAAACAAAATAATGACAAATAAGCACCTATGTTAGAATGGCAGCAGCTGTAGCACTGTATTAGAGCTGTCTGATGAGCTGAGATGTTTTGTATATGCATACACTGCTGTTGTGTATTACAGAGGTTATGAGCAAAAGCAAGGAGAACTACCACCACCTACTTGTACTCAGTTTGGATAGGTTAAGAGGCAATATTTCCCTTTTTTGCTCTGGATATTCTTTGTATTACCTCTATGGAGCTCCTAAAAGCAATGCTGAGAACCAGGGCCAAAGACCAGTGACAGAAAACAGCCAAGGGATGGCTTTCAGGTGGTAGTGCAGGTAAAGCCAAGCGAGACGGGCACCCACAAGAGGATGTAGAATTTATGTTTTCTTCCCTAACACCAAGGAAAGAGGTTCCTTTCAGTCACATGGATATGTTGATAATTTGCTGTTGCAAAACCCTTTCGTTTCAACTGCTTGCAAACTACACTGTTGAAAAAGCAAAGACTTGATGTTAAGCAATTTGACTGTCTATAAACATCACCAGTCCAGGACCCTTAGTGAGAAGAACCAGGGGCAGCAAGTCCAGTTAGGCAGGCTGAGTAAATACATTGCCACAAAGTACTGAAGGCTCATCTGAAAAGCATAAAAGAATCTCATCTCAGGAGAAATAGACATTTACAGCCTAATGCATCAAGCAGTGCCAGAAAAGCTAGCAGGGATCAGCTCCTAGCAGCTGATCCAGTAACCGTTTGTTCAGAATGGCATTTAACCAGAACAAAACAAAAAGTACTTTTAAGCTCCTTTCCCTTTTTTTTCCCTGTGAGCCTCAGGAATATAACCACATGAAATGCTTCAGCACTGATTGGCAAGTTTCTGTATTGATTGGCTTCAGAGTCTGATTAGATAAGACAGAGCCAAATAATGAGAGCCACTAGAAAAATCTACTGGAGTATTATCTGCTGAGATAAACTCCCCAAATCCCCAAACCAGTCTATTTAGTAGATCTGTTATCTAAACAGATCCTGATGTTACTGACAGCATTGTGCACAAACAAAACATGGGATACTAACAAAAAGGCTTTGTGAAAAAGGTGACTACTGTCCTGGAGAGAAAAAGAAAGCAGATAGCCTGGACTTTAAATCCAGAAGTAAGAAGTGGAAGATCAGCATTAACATCTGCCATTCCTTACCTGCAGTTCAAACTCTTCTCTCACCCCCAAAGCATACAAAGGAAGCTCTAGGATATTTTTGCTAGATGCCTCACAACCCATCACACTGCCACTGTTAGCCATTACCCTCCTTCTTCAAAGGAGCAGCTGGGTATTGGGCGCTCTGTTTAGAGAAAATGCTTTTCTGAAACTTTGTGCTCTGCTTATCTTCCTTCTTTTTACTTTGTCGTGTTGTTTTTCAGCTATTGTACTGGATCTGCCTGAAGCCCTCCCTCAGTTTTCACACAGCTCTTTTGAAAGTGAAAAATCTTGCTGACTCGGTAGGGGTTTTGGCTGATTAAAGCCTAAGTAAGGGAGGCAGGGCAAAGCCTGGCTGGCGTCTGTGCTTCAGCTTTTCCCTGTTCAGTCCTGCTTTCAGCCCTGCCATTCCAAATCTCTGTATTTTCCACGGAGTGGAAATACCACTTGTTGAAAGTGATTTGGAGGTATGAAGGACATGAGGGAAACCTCCTGTGATACCTGATCTGTTGGGATCTACGAGATGCACAGCACTCATTTAAGGCAGATGTGCAGGAAAGAATCCAGCCCAGCCCTGAGCTTGTGCATCAACCTGAAATAATTAATATGTCTAAAGAGGAAAAAAGGAGTTTGAACAAACTGTGCATTCTGAATTTCCTCAGAGGAGTTCACCTGGGAAAGGCAAGAAGCATTCCTCACCCTGCTCTGGCTCACACTGACAAGAGGTTAAGCCACAGGGATGTTCCAGTGTACTGAACTAGGCAAGGGGTTTTCAGAGCTGTTATCTATTTTAAAATAAACATTCCAGTGTGTATCGTTATCATATTTTGTCCTGCACTACTCATTTAGAAAAAAAAATCAATATATATATATACAGTCTATCCACTCTTCTGTTCAGCTTTTTATCTAAAGAAGATTTAATTTCCCAAGAAGGCAAATGCTCCTTGAGACTGATGAAGATGGGTGGTTATGAGGCATACATGGCAAGGCAGACAGAAGCCATCTCTAGTATTCCTCCTTTTAGGGCTGTCATCACACTGACTAAAGGTCTTTCACCTAATATCTTAAGTCCAGAAACTCCAAATCACCTAAGAGAACTTTGAGATGATTTCAGACAGCCTTTCCCTTCATTTATGGTACAGCTTGCCATAAAAACACAGTTTTCTGTGTGCCCCACAATCTGCTCACAGGCCTTATGGCCCCAGATCTGGAATGCTCATGCTCCCTGCAGAGCTCACACGGTAAAGTCATGGTTTGGGTTTTTTAATAGAGGTTAAGTAGTACATGGATTCCTTAGATAACAAAGCAGCAGCAAAACCAAGTGCACTTCTACTGTCTTAAAACAAGAGTCAGAGGAAACAACCAACTGGCTGTGCAAGATCTTCCCACCCTTGGCCACCACCAAGATCCAGGTAGCTGAGCAGACAGGCACAGCTTTGTTTCCATTTGGTTCCTAACACAGCAGCAGGACACATTCAAAGCTGCTGTTATCTTAACAATCCTGTAATAAAAGTTTGGCCTTCCATGCCAGTGCAAAGGTTATCAGTTTGTTTTTAAAACACAAATTCACTGTAAATCCCCAAGAGAGCTGGGATGACTGAGGTGGCCCTGTTGCAGGTGACAAGGGGAGAGCGCTGGTCTCCAGAGTGCCAAGCAGCTAGTGAGGGGGACAAACTCCAACTTCATGTTCCCGCCAAAGGGAAAAAAGTGTTGATTTATGTGTGATACTTCACACAGGTTATCGTGTTAAAAGGAGAAAGCCCACTGGAAATCCCGGGGATTAGAATCTCTGCTTGGATATCTTTCTGACTTGGAAATGGGAGCTCCTTTGTAGGATCATGCACAGACAAGTCACTAATATGAAGCTTATCCTGGATTTTGTCTTCATTTTATCTTCTGCCTAGAGGACAGGCAGGTTTTCAAAGGCTCACTGCCCAGGTAGGGGTAAAGAAAAGGGGTATCCAAGTGCTAAGAGGAGCTCAGAAATCAGCATGTGGATTCACCTACTCATTTTGGTGCTTTGGCAGGAGTTGGGCAATTCTGTAAACCTGGAAATGATTGTGGGCTCTGAGTCCTTTAGAAAAATCTGGCCCTTAATGCTGTGTAATTGTTGAATGGTTTATAATTACCCACAGGTTTAAATTGTGAGTTACAAACAGAAAAGGCCTAAGGATTTCCTTGGCTGCTGAACTCTGAAAGCTGCTGTATTTTTTTCCAATGACTTATTTATGTCTAAACTGCAAGGTTTAGTTGTCTGTTTATATTATTTAGTAATGAGAGAAAAAATCTCAAATATGAATTTACGTGAACACCAAGAAGGACTAATATACATTTTCTAAAATTTAAAGCAATGGGTAAAGCACTCAAGGACTTCACACCTTCTGTATGGATGAGTCAATTCTAACATACCACTTCAGAAAAGAGTAGTTTCATACACTGAAACTGAGTCACACACTATGAAAACAAAAAAACACCCTATATTCTGTGTCCAGGAGTACTTTGCATCCTGAATTGGACAGAACAAATGAAGACGAGAGTTTGCAGTCTTCACTCAAAAGAAACTGAGCTGAAGTTGAAATTGGCTCAGCAGATAGCAGCTAGTAGTAGGAGAATGGGAATTACATCAGGTCATATTTAAACCATGTATCCCATGATGAATTTATTCACAGCCAAAAAAAACAAGAGTCTAACATTTTGTTCTCGTGTATGCTGCCTGCTCTAAGGGTGTCTAAAAATCTGTCTGTTGAAGAAGCAAGGCACTGCTGGACTTTGTTTTCCTTCCAGATCTGCATTCTTGCCTTAAAGCAATTGTATTCATTGACACTATATTAATGAGATATTTAATTTGGGCATACTGGAAAAAAAAACATAACACATTTGCTACCAAGTGTGCCCTTTCCATGTGGAAAATTATTAAAACCTCAGAGACATTTCAGCTCTGATGGGAGGTGTCTTTCACTAAGTTGAATCAAACCATGCATGTGAGGAAATGTTGACAGAATGTTGCTGAGTTGTAAATTATCTACAAATGTGAAATTGTTCTGTGTTAACTGTGGTGTTGCTTAAAATAATATTTACTGATGATTTATCTCCTGAAGTCACATAGGTAATGATTCTGTTTCCCTCCTTTCTGCTTCCTCTTTGTACAATAAAATATGTTCCCTAAGAACTTAAGTTGTAGTGGATCCTGTTTTTTCTTATAATTGTCTTGTTTTATATCTCTACTCATTGACTCACTTTGATTCACACTGGTAATGATTAAATTAACATTTGATTATGTATTTTCTTGGTACCTAGTATAGACCTCTCATATATGTAAAAGAGGTATGCAGTGGAGAATGCGTATTCACATTGGCATGCATCCTGTTTGCTGTATTCAAATATAATAATTAAAATAGAGTACCACCGTGAAATCCATGTGGAAATCTCTTACAGTATTCCACCTTTGCTGCTACACTGAATTCTGGAGCTAAACTGCTTAGCTGGGAAGTAAAAGTTGGGTTTTATACATTGTGATGCTGTAAAGTGAAATATGAAAAATCAACGTGGACTTCAGTTGTGATATGGAGCTTCTGATTGAGAACTTGTTTTGATGGGCAAGAAGGAATTTATTTAGTTTGCCCCTCCAATTCCAGAAAGAGCTTGCAAGGCAGGAGTTAATCCAAATAAATCTGCTCAGCGTGAGCAGCAGTTCACCTGGAGCTCCCTGGACCCTTTTTGCATTAGGAACTGTCTGAAAGCACCCAACGATCAAAGAAAAATACAAGATTCACATCAGCCAATCTCTTACATTTAGACTGCTAAAGGCATGGAATAGTTTCACAGCTCTGTCTGAATCTCTAAGTCCTTGCTTAATTTTTACTGAGCTCTTACTTGGGGCAAATTCTGGTTGTGCTAAAACAAAGTTCACGCTGCGAGTTGTGTACATCACATACACAGTTGCGTATCCCACCTCTGCAGGGATGGTTAGCACCTGAAGATCCAGCCCTGTCTTTGTACATTTATTTCAGTATTTAATTAATAATGTTATACTGTGACCAGCAAAATCAGGAACAGGCTGGAGTACAGCTTTGATGGCTAGCGCTGTCTTTCTATGAAATTTGGGTTAAACCCTTTGCAACTTCTGATGGCAGGGAGAAAAAAAGATGGTCTCACAGCTCAGGCTGTTGAATGCCGCTTTAAAGGACTGGATCTACCCCTGCTGCTGTGGCAGGTTTTCTGTGCGATGTCAAATTAATGAAACCAAACTTGTCACTCGAGTTCACTAATCACTTGCGCCTTTTTTTCTCCTGCATGCTCAGCTTCGTAATCAGAGGTCCAGAACATTAAGCACTCGCAAATGAAGCGAGTGGAAATGTGCCAGAATATATCTGTGCTACATAACACTGGCCAGAGCAAGGGTAGGCTTCATCTCATCCAAAACATTTATCTACACTCTACCTATAATCAGTGAAGGAAAAGACAGGTTGGTGTCCATCTCAGTATGCACAATTCCTCAGAATACGTGGGGCACTGACACACAGAAGGGGGAGTGCAGAATTTCGAGACGAGATGCTCAGGTGGAGACAGCCCCAGCGGTGGAGATCTCTCGTCTGGTGAGCTGAGCCCTTCCCTAGAAGGTTTAAAGGTGGCACGATAAGTTAGTGAACGGTCCTAATCTTAAATTTTTCATGTGTCTGTTCCCCGTGCATAAAATAGAGGGTATCAGGAAGACTTCAGTTTCTCCTTTGTGGAGATTAATAAGAAAAACACGGGAAAAAGACTGTCTTTAGACCAGCGCAAACACTGCAGAAGACATTTGGTCACACCTTGACTAGAGAGGACAAAACAACTCACATAAAAGCAGATGTTCCTAAAGGAAGGTGTCCAAAGGCAAGAGTACATCATCTGAACCAAGGAGGGTCGGCACACAGTGACCAGCATTACCTAATGAGAGTGATTTATTTTGCAAGAGCTGCAAAGACTTTTTAATCTGCTTTTAGTACACTGTGACCTTCCTGCATTTGAGTCTATCAGCTGAATGTTTCTCTCTCTTCAGCCAGAAGACTGCTGCAGAGACCATAGAAGTTGACAGATGTAGAAGTTGTACCTTGCTTTGTAAGGAAAATTCAGTCTCCGCTACAACCCTTGCATTTGTACCAAATATCAGCTGTGTGAAACTGAAAATCCCCTTAGCAAAGACTGAAATTGAGTTCCTTTTATTGCATTACCTCTGTTCTTCCCGTAATTCATCCAGCCATAGGAAAATCATCTCTGAGCTGTGAGAAGGGGCATTCACATCGTACCCCTGTAGGAGGGACTATTTTTCATAATGGCCCAGCATTTAATCAATATGGCAATGGTTGTCTACCAGCTGTAATAGCTTATGCTAGCATGGAAAAAAGTAGTCAGATTCCCAAGTGATTCAAGCTTTGCAAGTGGTTTACCCTCAAGCTCCAGGGCCTCCACAGCTCTCAGATCTTTGCCAGTGCCTAATCAAGGCCTTTATCTTAATCAACAAAGCCACCGATGGATTAAAACCAAACAACATCTCCATGACACACTGAGGCAAGTCTTGATTTACTTGGGCACACAACAATGTCAAAACTTTTCTTCCATAACCAGAAGCAGGAAGCAATACAGAAAAGCTCAGAATTAAAAATAATATTAACACAGATATGAAAAATAAAATTTTGGACACCCAAAAAGAGCAGCTCCTTGAAGTCCCACATCATTGAGGGCTGGAGCTCCCTAGTCTGTGGGGACTGGGTCCCTCAAAGCAGCCTTACCATTGAAATACTACAAGGACAGTCAGAACAGAAGAAAAAGATGCAAAACTTAATTTTTTTCTAGGGAGTCAAATGATCAATAAAACCAAAATATAGCAGAAGCACAATTGCCTGAGCTTCACCAGCACAGTTTCTGTATTAGAGACAAAGCAGGAGCTTGTCTTGGTGTTTAGGAAGACCCTAAAAATGATAGCCTTGGTATATAATACTCATGCTTCCAGGAGAACATCCAAAGGGTGTAGCTCCTCAGCAGCACCTTGGTGAAGCAGCCAGTACTTGACATCCCACTGAGAACACTCAGCTGCACCATTTGGCCCTAGGACTTCAATGAACTGCATATATTAGCAGGGTGTAATTGTAAACATGATCCAAGGACAGTCTGAAATGTATTCTTGCTGAGTCTGAAGCAGGGTTACGATGACATGTTTCCCTCACTCCTGGAAACAAGGGGAAATTTTAACCATTAATTTCCATGGCCAGGTTGTCCTAATCCAGGATTTAATCCTTTTCCTGTGGTTCCCCAAGATTTGGAAACCTTTATGCGGAAAAACACTCCGAACCCCTTCTTTCCCTCAGAAGAATGGCTGATCAGCCTCTAGCAGTCCCTGACAAAACCGGTCCCTGCGTAGGGAAGGTAAGATTAGGCCTTTAATGAGTACTTCATCCCAGGGATTGATTTTTGGTAACAGAATCTCTTTTGGTTATTTTTTATTTCCTTCCCTTTGTTATTTCTGTATTTTTATCCTTTTTTTTTTTTTTTTTTTTTTTTTTTTTTTTTTTTTTTGGTCCTGGCGTATTTTCCAGACCCTGGATCCCATATTTAGTTTCCTGAACTTCTCCAATATTCATCCTAGCCATCCTGGTTGCCTGCCATGAGTATCGGTTTCCTTCCTTCTAGTTTGAGGGGGCAGAGAGGGAGGAAAACTGTTTCCAGGCCAAGCAGCAGTACCACTCTGGAGCTCATTTGGCAGGTTGTACAGCCTGAAAATGAATCAGTGCTTGCAAGGCTTTAAATCTTCCTCCGTTTTTCACTGTCTTTCTTCTAGGGAGTGAGGAAGAGGTGGTGCCAGTGGCTGCTACATTTAGTAACACACGAAGTAAAAGTAAACAGTTAAGATTGAAATTAACTCGATTGCTATTCAAAAGTCAGGCAAATGCTATGGCATAAACTTTGTCAATTACTGAAATTACTCATTTTTAGTAGAAATTACTCATTTTTCATAGATTTTAAGTTAATCAAACCACCTAGCCAATGCAGCAGCTGTTGCCTGCTTCCCATAGGATGCTTCCAATTCTCTCCTATACCCCAAAATGACTAACAGTGGCTACTTAATTTTTTGCTGTATCTCATGCTTGCTCTAACTTGTTAGTTCTTCATCTGCAGCCACTGCTTGATAACTTTCTCTGCGAAGCTCCCCTTTCTTAATCCAATTTAGTAATCCACTCTTCAGCTTGAAATTGTGCTTGCCAGCATGCTAGTTTTAGAATCATAGAATTGTTTGGGTTGGAAAGGAATTTTGAAGGTCATCTAGTCCAACCCCCCTGCAAGGAGCAGGGACATCTCCAACCAGATCAGGTTGCTCAGAGCCCCTTCCAACCTGGCCTTGAATGTTTCCAGGGATGGGGCATCAACCACCTCTCTGGGCAACCTGTTCCAGTGTTTCATCACCCACTCAAAATTTTTCCTGATGTCCAGTCTGAATCTACCTCCCTCTATTTTAAAACCATTACCCCTCATCCTGTCACAAGAGGCCCTACTGAAGAGTTTCTCCCCATGTTCCCTGTAGGTCCCCTTTAGATTGTGCTGTCAGTTTTGCTGTAGACCCTTACATGAACGCCTTAAATACATGGAAACCATACACGGTGCCTTAACATTTCACCTGTCTTTACTCTTTTGTAAAAAACCCTTTTTCACTACTAGAGGTGGAAGTTTAGGAACATGATGGTGTAATTTTCACAGCCGCCAGTGCAGAGCCACCAGCAGAGCCTGGACTTTCAGATCAAGCACGGCAAATGGCTACAGCCAGCACCTCTGTGGTACCTCTGCTCTGATGGACTTTGCACTTCCCAACACAGACTCAGTCCTGCCTCCACCAATTCTCATAGGACGAGGGTACATTCTCAAAAGAAGCAAGTATGTTTCATGTCTCATCTTTCAAGGGTCAGTGCTTAAACTCACAAATCCGTCCTCTTTGACACTATAATCTCTGGTTGTAAAATGGATTTAGTGCTTTAACATTGAAATTTCAGGCACAGTTAAGGAAGGGATTGCAGAAGAGTTAATAAGCAAAATAGTTTAACAAACTTTGGCAGAGAAGATTGAAAAGCTCAAATAGTCCCTTGGTGAAAATAGTTTAGCCCTGGCTTTGCCAGTCTTCCATTAAAAACTCTCTTAACTATTTTTCCTTTGTTTTTTAATTTGATCAGTTTTACTACTCCTGAAACTTAGAGACTTCTGAGCATGCGATAAAGCCAATCAAATTTCAGATAATTGTTTTGCAAGCTTTTACACTTCTGCTGGCATGTCTCAGACCCGACGTGTGATACCCTTGCTGTTTAACATTTGGACCTCTACTGAGCAGTTATTGACAGTTGTGACAGATGGTGTGAGTACCTGTGGTGGACACAGACACACTAAGGAGTTTCAGAAAATCACCAAATTCATTTTGTTGGTGACCTCATGCACCACATACGAACTTTTATCTCTGGAGGAGGTCGCATTCATGTCTCCATCTCCCCTTCTCCCTTGGTCTTCCAAGGTTTGCCCGGGATGTTTGACTGAAGCATATCTCAGGGCACGGTTACACAATGCTCTGCAGGAGGTGCAGGGATTCCTGTGCTGGCTCCTCAGCAAGGGACTCTTCTTCTGATGATGTTAAAATGTTGTCAGCAAAGGTCTCCCAGATCACTTCTGCCAGCAAATAAATCCCTTCTCGCTCCAAAAATACACAAGCATAGGAGGAGAAGCAGGCAAGACACCTGACTGGGGAAGCACACCCCCTCAAATGGCCCTCTGCAGAAGCATCTGTGCTTGCTGAGACTAGGGGAGTGAGCACAGAGCAATTCTGGCTAACTAAGCCAAAAAAATAGAAACAACTGAGGCCTCCATGCTTGCTAAAAACAGAAGCTCCTCCACCTTTTGAAAGCAGAGTCAGCAGCACTCCCTCCTACCCTGGCTCAACTCCCTTGACTCAGCTTTGCTTCCAGCCTAGCACCTGGAGACATCAAGCTATTTCAAAGAAAGCAACACAAGTTTCTTATTTTATCTCTTGTCACTCTATATTTTTGTTAAACGTAATCAACAGGTCCATTACAAAAAAAAATAAGTCATTCCTTGCTGTCTGTGCAGTGGACATCTGGCCACAATGTCTCCCCATTGTTCTGCTTTTCAGTGACTGCTGGAAAGGTCATGTTTATTGTTCCACGCCATTATAACGCACAATGGGACTACATTAAAGGAAACCACAATAAAAGAGATAATCTTCTTCCACCAAACCCACTTCAAAAGGAGTGGGCTCTTTACATGTAGCCAAGAGTACATAGGTACCTGAAGAATGCTAACGTATGACTTTTAGCAACAGTTACAGCAGATTAACAAAACAACCAAAAAAAAATCTGAACTCTTGAAGGAGGTTGAAAACTTTAAACAATTAAACTTCTGAAAGTAAAATAAAACCTCATTTTCAAAGGCAGAGATATTGCAGGTCAAACACTGTCGGCAAGGAGATTTTCCACCTGGACAAACAGAGCCAGGAAACAGATGTGCACCTTCTCTGCTGAGCAAGACACTGGGTGCACCTGCCATTCGGTTCTTGGTTCAGAGAGGTGGAAGATCATTTTGTTCTTGCAAGCATACACTCTCACAATGCATTGACCTCAATAGCCATTTTCAGGATTATAAGTGAGAGCACGAGTTGATTCAGGTGGATTAAGTCACCGGTGACGTGACGCCAGCTCTTGATACCAGGTGACAAGTCACACACCCAGTGCCAGCCTGAGAGATCAGTGTCACCAGATGGGTAATCAGCTCATGCATGTGTTCTTCTGGGTATTTTCTCTCCCTCTACTTCATCCTGTCTCTATTAACAAAATAAAATGAAAGGGGGAAAAAAGAACATAGTATGGGAAAGAAAGATACGATGGAAAAACACAAACACTTATTTTTGCTATATTCTCCTTTCATCAACTTATACAAACAGAGGCTTCACAGAGGGTCAGGACCTAGGACCTGAGATCAGTTCAGCAACAAAAGGGAGTGTCAGTTCCTCTTCAGAAAATATATCAAAACATTTGCTAAGGCAACAACTGTAGAAATTGCTTGCCAATTAGCAAATAACAAATATATATATGTATAGAAACAATTTTCCGAAATAGAAATTCTGCAAAACCGGAGGGCAAGAGGAAGTTACCCAACACAGTCTGTTGCAACTACTGTTTCTGAATTACTCATTTTGCATGTCCAAATGTGAAGCCTCTTAAAATGTCTGGGTTTAAGAATGGCAGAAAATGCATTTTTATCCAAAAAATGTATCATGATGGGCTCTTGGGTGAGGGTAAGGCTTATATCACCAATCCATCCCATTTGAAAATCTTGGGTCTATATATTTTTCAACACCAGAAAGAGGTCACGCAGTACTGCTATCTCCCCACGGTAAAGTATTCCTTTCCTTTTTTAAGAGTCTTTTTTTCTTAATGTTATGGAGTTTGAAGATAGACATGAAGTAACCTCCTGTTAAATAGCCTACTCTCTGCCACGTACATCATTGTTCATGCACTGGGAAAATAAAGTCCATCATCCTGTATTTGCACCATATCCTATCTTTCCAAACAAAATGAAAAAAAAATTCTGACTGGCACTTCTCTGCAGCCACAGATGACAGATGGCCACCCCATCCACTGGTGAGGACCCACTGAAGCCA
Source organism: Tetrax tetrax (assembly GCA_009806455.1). NCBI lineage: Eukaryota > Metazoa > Chordata > Aves > Otidiformes > Otididae > Tetrax > Tetrax tetrax. Next base: position 78,969 of record WHYT01015464.1, on the reverse strand, counting down.
TGGGGAGGTGGTGAGCCCATAAATCATCTTGGCCTTTTCCAGCAGTTAGAGACTATGAAAGATTGAGACAGTTTGGAGGTGTGCATAGCAAAGCAGGGAAGATACAGAGAGGAGTGAGATACAGGATAATTGGGAAAAAAAAAAGGAAGTGTAACATAAAAATGCATGTTTTGCTGTTTAAGGGTGGGGAGATGTACGTGTGGGTCCTACAGAGAGGTAAGGGTGCTGCTGGTGCTACATGCCATGTCCTGAAGCACCAGGAAGGTGCATAGCACTAACAGCATCGTCTCTCACAGGTCAAAAAGGAGGAATTTGAGGGGTCTGAAAAGGATGCTGCTTATAATAGGTTGCACCCATACCCTTGTGTGTCTATGGGCCTGTAAACCGATAGAAAAGTAAAGGAGAGCGCAAGGAGTTCAACAAAACATTATGTTTGCAAGGGCAAGGAGTAGAAAATGCTCCTTCTTATCCTAAAGCATTTCTCCATCATTAAGGAGACGAACAGACAAGACCTTCCCTTTCTCTCCCAAAGGACTCAGGCCACAGGCAGCCCTTGGCTAGAGCACTGAATATCCAAATATCACCGTGCAGTTGAAAATAAAGTCACAAGTTAGCTCATTTTGTGCACAGGATACCTGTTCCTGGGAGAAGCATAGCATTCACCTCGCCTCTTTGTCATCGTTCAGGGAGCAGCCACAGCAAGAAGAAGGATGACAAAAGCTAAATGAGTAGGGAGAAGAAAAGAAAGAGTGAGAGCTTTAAACAGAATATTTCTGTCCAAGTCTCAGTTCTGAGGTGTAGCCTCTGATGAGTGAGTGAAGCACCAGCCTTTATACCAGCGGTTCGTTTGGCCTCTGATCTAAATGCAGTGCTCTCTACTTTCTTTGTAAATTCATCATGCATTGTAGCATATCTGCTTGCATCTTAAAACTACCTCAGGAGTAAATAATTTGCTCTTTTTGATAGACATACTGGGAGTTTCAGTCTGTTACCCATTTGCTTTAAATATCAGGCCGTAAAACCGTGCTTGGGTTTTTGGCTGACATCACAGTTAATGATGCGCTGTGCCTGTTCTCTGCTCATGGAGAAATTCTCACATTATTTCTGGGGTAAGCTAACAATGAATGCTACTTAGAACAAATCTTAAGTTTCTGGTTCACTTGCTGTCAATGTAGGAAATCATGTTATGACCATTATCTTAATCTGTCTCCTCCCTCTCAAACACAAAGTTTTCACATTAATTCTAGCGCAATCTGTATCTAAGTAAGCGGTGACTATCTGGTGTGCAATATGCTGCACCAATTCCCTTCCACAGCATCAGTGTGGCATTTGCACTGGCAGGAACCATACTGGCACCTCACCTTTGTGGGTTTTTTGGGGGGCACCACCTTATTTCTTATGTTCAGCTCTATACTTTTCTCTGCTTTGCAAAATTTCCTGCAGCAATTCTCATCACATGAACCTGCCTTAAATGCGATCATTTAAATAGATTTAATTGCACTTTTTAGCCCCAGAACAAAAACAGAAGCAACATATACACCACAGAGGTCATACCTGTCAAACTGCAAACGCATTAGTAGAACAAAGCAGAGCAGTTCACTTTCAAATCTTCAGTTACGTATTTATATAAAACTAGAGCCTTCAGGAATAACAAAATAAGTCTGGAATTGGAGGGTTGCAATTAGGGTCTCGTTAACACTAATGCTTGGGATAGCATTAAAAAAAACCACTCTGACTGACTGCATTCAAGTTCTGTTAGGTGGTTGCATTCATATTTGGGATCCAACCCGCCAGGGCCTTCAGAGCTCCATTTTTCTCTGATGTGGTTACCAAACAGTGGAACATTTCTAGCGTGACCAAAACTTAGTCACGCCTCAGTAGCTTAACTCAGATTCCACATCTTCAAGCCTGAAAGTAGTTTGAGGGGCACTATTTTATCCACGCCATCCCATAAAAAGTAATTTAACCCTGTTTTCCTGATTGCCTTGGATGCTGTGGTGTGCACACATCACCTACCCTGCTTATGTGCGTGGTGCTGTCCTATAGGTCATAAATCCTACAGTTACTGCCATCCACTTACGGCATATGGGAATTTTCCTTTAGAAAACCCTCTCCAGTGTTAGCACAGTGTAACTTGTATTCTTCCCATCATCAGAATCGAGACTTTCAGTCACATAATACAAGTAACGGGGGCAAAATCGCTATCTACTTTTACGATGGAACGTGATCGGTGTGTGAAAGGGCTGTATGATGTGGTGACGACAGCAGAAGGAGACGGGACTGAGTGACTCAAGCTTTCCTTCCAGGCCCCTGTTACTGTGAGGGCTCCCAGGGGCTCTTCTCCTACTATAAGATAGCGCAGTTCTTTCCACTGACGTGGAGCTATGTCCACCTCCGTGAAAACTGAGCTCATTCCTTGATTTACTCCTCTCTGAACATCAGGTGAGTTGTGGCAAGGGGAAAAAAGACATTTCCTTTTCCCCTCATCTCACTGCCCAAAAGCCAGTGACAAAATCCAAACCCTGAAAGCAGCTTCTTCATGACTTATGGTGAAAAAACCCCAAAAGAAAAAGATAAACGGTAAGCAGAATATCTGTTTGAATATGATCCAAAGATTTTTCTTTCCTCCTACACTTTTCCCTTTCTCTAACCTAGGTCCAGGTTTCCCTTGTAACTACAAAGGATGTGCTACTTAATGGGGTTTGAAACAACCTTTTTCTCTAATTAAAAAACAGACTAGCTCAAGCAGTAGTAGACTGAAATGAGATTCTTACAGCACCTTCTCAGCTAGCAGACCTGCTCCATGACTGTCCTTGAAGCCTCTTCATGTTACTACTTGAAGGTGAGTTGAATTTTGAAACCCTACTCCTATATGGCTAAAGAAAATAAGATGCTGAAGCAGATCCAAACATGCTGGTAAAACACTGCATTAGCATATGCAGAATCATGTGTTACACAAGTGTCACTGACATCACAGTCTGGAAGTGGCATGGTTCTGCCAGTACAAAGCCAGTTCATCTTGATATAACAGTTGTCATAAAATAAGGTTAGAAAACAAATAAATAAGACTTAGAGTCTTATTTTACACTTTCAGGATGAGTTCCATGGACCACTGGTTTTGAAAAGCATGTGTGTTTGTGGGAAGTGAGGTGTGGAGAGGGATGAATGTTTTTATAGCCGAGCGCAACAGAGAGGGGTCTTGAGAAACAGAAGATGTCATCCCACAATGGATTAAGCACAGCATTTTTTACACACAGAAAGTGTTGGAAGGATGAACTGTGAAGAGAGAAGATTTAGTAAGTTACAATAAAAGTCTCTCCAACATTAACTACTTAAAGGCTGGTAGTACACAAGCTTTCCCTTTGCTACATCAAATGTGGACCACTTCCACATGCAAGAGGAGCAGACTTCAAAGTAGGAGATGTCCACAACTGGTCAGAGTAATTTTAGCATTTTTCTAAACAAATATGTGCACGGGAGAGGTCTCATTAAAGTTCTAATCAGTCTCTTGGGAAGCACATTTTTCTGGAGTGTAATACATTTTTGTATGTGGCATGCCAGCACCCAACCCACATTTTTTTCCACAAAGTGGGTGTTGTCTGGGAGTATTCTCCCGGGATGTCTGGTGCCTCAAAGCCAGCCTGTACCAGAAATCCCCTCTGTCTCAGCACCCTGATCCAGCTTCATGCCTCCCATCCTCCCTTACTGTGTTTCTCCAGCTCCTTGTGCTCTTGTGCCTTTATCTTTTTAGCCAACTTGGTCTATCTGCCCACGGAATTCTCCGCCTGATGAAAACCTCCTGCGTGCGGCTTTTCCTAGTCTCAGCGCTTGTCTGCTCTCAGACATGTAGACATAATATGCTCTGAGAAGATCAATTTCTTCTTTGAGGTCCAGTCTTATCTCCCAGACAGTGGTTTAAGCAGTGGCTTCCCTGGGGAATTTTCCTCTTCGCACATGGAGCCATTCCCTTGGCCAAAAGCTAATGAATGTGACACATCTCCAGACTGCACCATGAAGACAGGCAGGAAGGATGCACATCCAGGCGGGCTTCTCACACACTCAGACATCTACTCTTAAGCATGGAGAGAGGCTTTATTGCTGGTGTAGCTCCCTTTCCAAATGGGTGAAATGTCCCGGTCTCTCAGTATTTTTCCCCCTGCTATTCAGTGTCTTCAAGGTGGACGGGGATGTTTCATAGCTGAAGTCCAAGGCTCTGAATTTCTCCCCCATCAGCATCATCCCACTACCACCAGACCCTCAGCACTCTTCCTGTCGTGGGTGGTGTTAATGACCCATTGACCGCAGTACCAGAAACACCAATGATGAGTTCCCTGATCTCCAGGGAGGGGAAATGAGAAGGAGATACAGTGCTTTGGCCTAGCTCATGGTGGCTTGCTGCCTTCTTCAGAGACATCAGCCCTTTTTTTGCAAGCTCCCCATGCCTCTTGGGTGCTCCAGGGCATAGCTTGGACTCCAGTTGCTCATGGCTCTTCCCCTGCTCTATGGAAGGACCGTCCATGCAATACCGCTGGGAAACCAGTGTCCAGTTTTGTAGGAAGCAGGATGAGCTGGAAAGTTCAGGCCAGACATAGACTTCTTCCAATTTGGAAACATCCACATCTGGGATTTGATTAAGGGTCATTTCTTGCTATTAGCCACCAATGGCTGTGCTGATACGGGCTTGGCGATGAGCTGGCTGCCCCAGGGCTGTGGGGACAGCTTACAGGGCAGCAAAGCAGCTCAGCGATGGTTTCTGTGTGGACTCGGGGCTGGCGTGGGGTTGTCCCACTGAGGATTGTATGGAATAGCTGGACCCATCAGGGACTTTCAGGGCATGGGATCCAAAGCCATCAGCTGCCAGCTGTATTAGTTTATCTCGCCTAGTTACATTCGTCCCAAGTGCAATAGCTGCTTTTCCTGCTGCACCTTCCTTTCCTGATGCAGAGCTACATGGTGGCAGGGAGTCCCCCCAGCACCCTTCCTGGGTCAGCTGGGCAGAGGCACGGCATCCGTGGTGCAAGTCCTCCAACTGCTAGAGCAATTACTTAATTTTGGGGTTCTTCCTCCTGCTACTTGCCCCGGGAAGCCCCATAAATGACCCCCAAACCTCAAATTACCAGCACCCTCCCCCTTTCCAGATAAGATGCCTGTTTCCCCAAGAATTCAGCTGCAGAGATAATCTTTTCCCAGTTTTCCTCTAGAGGGACCCTTACCTTGATTTTGGTTTTATTAGCTCTGATTAAAACATCTTTAAGTATGAAGAAGCCTTACTAAAACCAAGGTGCGGAGATAGTGGCACAGGACCCATCCCTACCACAGGCTGTCTTAAAATCAAGGGGAGTCCTGAGAGTGTGAGGAAACAAGACAGGACCACTGCAGCACAACTACGAAGTTTTACTGTACCGTACAAAGCAAATGTATTAGTGTGTTTAGTCTTAAATGTAATTAAATGTTTCAGTAGCAAATTAAGTGAAGAAAACAAATCAACCACATGTTTTCAGATAGTGGGTACATAAATATTAAATCATTATAAAAGGCGTACGAAGAGGAAAATGCAAACATTATGCAGATTTTAATTTCCTCAATTATTCCTAATTCCCCCTGAGCCCTACATTCATTCCCAGTGATTGCAGACTAATCACTCAAAGCAGGACACCATTTAATAAGATGCAGCAGCTGAAACACAGAGTTTTGTCACCAGCCCCATGTTGGCACTGTCAACACGGTGGCACTGTCGTCTCAGTCAAGCTCCTCAGCCGCAGGGGACCGTGGTTTGCGATTCGCGTGTCTGCAGGTACGTAGGTGATGTACGTTTCACACTGCTCTGCAATCTATCTGGGAAGATCTATCCATCAACATCTGCCTCCTAAAGCCTACAGAGATCTATTTATGTAACTCGCTCTCTGGAGGAAAGGTGCTGGGAAAGCAGCCAACAATAAATGGAGTGGGTGTGGGAAAATGAAAAATAAGCAAGCAGAAATACTACATAAAAGAATGACCATATGGTTTAAGCCACGAGCTATATAAGTCACAGCTATAAAGTTGTGTCTGATAACAGATCCAGCAGAGTAGGTGCGTAGGGCCAGAAGCTCTGCAGACAGGGTCCCGGTGGGAAGTCAGGTGTGGAGAATGTATGAAGTCTCTGAGACCTCAGCCAAGCACAAAACAAGCCACAGTGAGCCCAAAGGTGGCTCTGCCTTTTCCCAGTGAACCACAGACCTGCTTTGCCCATCCACAGACAACATCCTACAGCCAGCACCTGCCGTAGCATCCGTTCACTGGCCACAGTATGGAAAAAGAAAACAAACACCACTCAAACCACTCAAACCTATACACTGCTCCACTTTGAGGACTGATATTGAATAGACCAAGGTGTTGGTTCTGGATCAGGAAAACCACGCACGCTCTTCTGCCTTGTTCACGGTCTTCCTAAGGCAACTCTAGTGATCTCCAAAGCGACCGTCCAAGCAGATAAAAAGAAAACCTAATCATAGAATCATAGAATCATAGAATGGTTAGGGTTGGAAGGGACCTTCAAAGGTCATCTAGTCCAACCCCCCTGCAAGAAGCAGGGACCTCCCTGACTAGATCAGGTTGCTCAGAGAATGTATGACTCCTCTCTCTTTCAGTATCACATAATGCACAGGCTGGGACAGAATTTAATGGGCAACAACTGTATTTCAAAAAGCAAATTAAATTTAAAAAAAAAATTGCTCTTCCAACTAATCTTTAGTGCAAAGTCTTCAAAGCAGCCAGCTGTCCTGGTGCACACCGATGGGATATGGGTGACCATTCCAGCTCGCTGCCCACAGAGCCCCTCTAGCTACCTGGTGTTCAGCACCCAGTGCCTTTCGGAGAGGGGGAAATACTCATGGAAACTGAAGCAGGAATTACGGCAGACTGTAGTAGAAATGTCTAAAATGTATGGTGTCACTTTGGAAAAAGGGAGTCAATTGACACTTCATAACCTGCACCCAGAGGAAACTATGTGGATTAGCTCACTTTTACATCAAGTACCTTAATTAATTAGTTCCAGCATGCCAGTCCTCCAGCCTGGTGGTGAGAGGGACTCCAGGGATGACAGCAGCCACTCACCAGCCAGTGGGTCAGCTGTTTCAAAGGAGAAAGCATTTTTTTCACTCAAGACAAGGAGCTGAGATACAACTAAAATCCCACCTTAGATAGCTACTTCAAAATTAGAGGTCCTGACCCAGAAGTGCCAGTTTCCTTCCACTAACTGCAAAGGGGCCTCAGATTTGGATGCTACATCTGGTCAAGGTGAACCCCATGTCTTCACAGCAGAGCACTGCCCAGAGTGCTCACACTGTGGCATGAAGTTCCAGTGACACAGGCCTGTCCCTCACATAAGACGTCTCTTTATCACCTCACATCAAGTTACAAGACCCCTAGCAGTGCCTTATCCCTCAGCCCACAGAAGTGAACCAGAATTGAAAAGGTCCCTCAAAAAAAATCCACCTTGACCTAACACTCAGCTTGGACAGGCATCTCTTCAGAGGGTCACCTCCAGCTCAGCAGCGGTGCTGGAGGTGAGAACAATGTGGGCAGATTTCATCCTATATCCCAGCACATTTGGCAAGAAAGTATGAAAAAGATGAAAGACAAAAGGATTTTGTTTGTGCCTGTTTGCACCCATGGAACAGTGTGTATAAGTCATTTATCCTTCCAAAGCATCCTGTGGCAAGTAACAACAAGATACTTTACCAGATCATAACAAAATGAGCATGGGGCAGATCAGACTCAAGGGCACCGTTACATGTGCCCTTGAGGAGCCCTGAGGAGAAGGACTTCTGTGTGCTGGTGGATGAAAAGCTCAACATGAGCCAGTAATGTGCACTTGCAGCCCAGAAACCCAACCGCATCCTGGGCTGCACGAAAAGCAGCGTGGCCAGCAGGTCGAGGGAAGTGATTCTGCTCCTCTACTTCCACCTGGAGTACTGCGTCCAGTTCTGGCGCCCCCAGCATAAGGACGTCGACCTGTTGGAGCGAGTCCAGAGGAGGGCCACGAAGATGATCAGAGGGCTGGAGCACCTCTCTTAAGAGGAGAGGCTGAGACAGTTGGGGTTGTTCAGCCTGGAGAAGAGAAGGCTCCGGGGAGACCTGATAGCAATCTTCGAGTACCTAAAGGGGACCTACAGGAAAGACTTCAGCATGACCTGTTGTGATAGGACAAGTGGTAATGGCTTTAAAATAAAGGGAGGTAGATTTAGACTGGATATTAGGAAAAAATTTTTTACAATGAAGGTGGCAGAACACTGGAACAGGTTGCCCAGAGAGGTGGTGGATGCCCCATCCCTGGCAACATTCAAGGCCAGGTTGGATGAGGCTCTGAGCAACCTGATCCAGTTGGAGACGTCCCTGCTCCTTGCACAGGGGTTTGACTAGACCACCTTTGAAGGTCCCTTCCAACCCTAACCATTCTATGATTCTACATACAGTACAGTTCAGTGCCATCTGTGGAGTGATACCACAGTTGAAAGGAATGAAAAAGCTGAAGAAACAGCTCATCAAACTGAGAAAAGGGGTGACAGACAAAATGACTTTACAAAGGCCATTTCTTCTCCTGCCACCCACACAAATGAGCTCTGAAACTGATGCAAGCAATAGCAGCAATTTCTAAAGCAGGCAGCTCTGCCCCTTGCAAAGATGGATCAGAGAATGGAAGTCTGAGATTGATGCAACCATTATATATATGATCATCAAACCAATACTCCCCAGTGTATTTTGTGCAAGCCATTTTTTCTTCTTTCATATGTCCTCTTTATTTGCCAGCAAAGAAGGCTTCTTATTTGCAGGATTAAGTGCAATTCTTGCTGGATACTTTTTCAGCAGGAAGTGGAATTTTTAGTTGTGGTTGTTCAGTTCTATTTTTCCTCTAAAAGCAATTGTTTCCCAGACTAAATTTCAACTTTTAATTAAAAAAAAAAAAAATCCTTAAACCCAGAGCAATTTTGGTGGTTTGGGTCCAAATCTAGATCGAATTCAGTGTAGTCTGAATATTATCCTCTCTGAGTTGGACTATTCTATTTCAAGCTACCTCTTCCCCAGTCTAAGGTGATTGTTTGCACAGTGAGACAGTGTGGCATAGCGGGGATGTCAGATCCCTAATGGAGAAGTGAGGTATCATAGCTTGAGCACTGTATCTTTAGCCACACTGTAATTCCCAGGAGGCCCCCATATGCTATGGTGCAAACCAGAGCTGTCATTTGCAGCCGAAGATAGTCACTTTTTGATTTTTCAGATCTAGTGAGTTCCTCCAGAAGGGAATACGATGCAGGTGGAAGAGGGAAAAATAATCAACCCTCTATTCAGGGCAAGTCTGCACTGCAATAGTTGAGTTTGTCCCACCAGACTGCCCAGTAGCACAGGCTTATCTAAGGTCATTTGTGGTGGAGCAGAGAGAAGAGGGAGACACATCTGCTCACGGGGGAGATCGTCCCAGATTGACTCCAGGGGCTTGGAATGAGAGACAGATAGGAAATGGGTGCCTGTTTAGGGAAGGCTTCAGTGGGATGCCTCACGCAGTGAAGATGCGGTCACGAGCAAGCAACCCCCAGAAAGACCACGAGCCTTCTCCGTATTGCAGAGCTGCTTTTTCCATCCTCTCTGTACTCTTGCATGCATTCAGCTCTCCCAGTGAAAACCTCTCTCACTCAGTTGAGATTTCCGTACAGACCACCACTGAAATCCCAACGTGCTGGTCAGCTTAAAGGCAAAAGCCAGCAACGCCACTCACTGCTCTTCAGAGGCTGTGAACACGTCCCGCCGAGTCAAAAGGCGGAAAACCAGGATTACTTCTGGCTCGAGGTCCAGCACATGGCAGCAGAGAGTTTCACCTTTCTGCTGCAAGATTGCATTTCCCATGCCAAGTCCATGTCAGACATCACATCAAGCCTCTAAACTCTGCTTTTGGAGTTTTCCTTTGAAAAAAAAAAAAAACCAAAAAAAAGTGCAGTTTCTAGGAGGTAGGAAGCTACACACTGCTGTCTGGTTTGATGTGTGTGTATTTTTAAAAATGAATGAAAAACGTTCTGGATGGATACGGCGTAACAATATGTAAGCCTGAGGCATCAGATGGTTAGAAAGCTGTATTCAGTGTGCGCACAGATGTAATTCCCTGTAAGGAATATGTGACACCACACAGCAGTTCAAAGTAGCAGGCTGGTACTAATTACTATGCTTTTAATGACTTCATCCATCAAACTATAACATGTTCTATAATTATACAGCACAGCCATATGACAACCAAATGCCCAGCCGCTATTTCATAGGAGATGGTTACACAGCAAATTTCTCTGTTGATTACAAGCAGAAAACTTGAAAAGTAACTGCACTTTAAGTTGTATGAGCCCCAAAAATGACTTTATTTTACCTTCTTCCAAGGAGAAAAGGTAAACCATTGAGGGTTTAGGAGGAGGGAGGTTGCACATGGGTAAGGCAGGAAGGCTCTGCTGGGATTCATCACTTTTCATACAGATCTGGGATGTCTACAGCCCGCGACTTGGACCACTTAAGGACACCATGCAGTCATGCCTTGGCCTAACAGAGTTGTGCTTCTCGACAAGATTAGTTTGGTGGTGGGAACAGCATCAAAGTGGGGTCAGGGAGTGGCCCCTCACAGGCAGGGAGTGGCCTCAGCATCTGCAGAGGGTGCAGAAGTGGGGAGGATGAAGTTTGTCTATGATAGATCTTGAACTTCCCCACAGCTGTGGCAGGGCCTTCCCAGGGTCTGGGCACTGTCACTGCTCACATCACCTCCATCTGCACCGGCAAGGCCCATGTCTTGGCTTTCTCCCTCTCTGAGATGAACGTGCTTACCACATCTACCACCAACAGCTACCCTCCTCCCCAGCCAAACAGCACACTCCAGTGCACACACTTCTCCCCCTGGGGAGAGGGCGTGAGATCAAACTCTGCGACAGATGTTATTCACACTGCTGCGTGAGCTGCAGAAAGATGCTCTGGTGCTACAGCAGATGAAGATAGGAGTCTGACCCCCGGCTTTCTGCAGCCTTCTCTTCATTCCCTCAAGAGATCCTGTCCCTTCATCATTTCCACCCACACGGTGACACCTTGCTCAGTGGCACAGCATGGATGGAGGTAAGTGTGGTTCATCCACTCATCATTTGTGCAATGCTGACTTCGCCCATTTCCTGTACACATCAAAAAAGGTGAGTTTCCCACATTTCCATTTACTATTTCACCACTGCTTTTCTTCCAGAACGGCTATGGAGGGTGTTACACAGGAACCTGAACAATAAAACTACAGATAATACAGAACATCTCAGGACGAACCACATATTCCTGAGCTAATAAACTGTGAAGCTAACGTTGTGCAGATACCCTGCGACAGACACCTGCAAGCCCTGGAGCTGGCTGCTGGCTGGCTGAAGGAAGCTGCGGTGGGTCCGGATGCATTGAGCTCACCTGTCCTCAATCCATCACAACGAAGCAGAGGGGTTGTTGCCACCTTATAAACCTCACTTGTGTATCAGAATCTCCCTAGAGTTTCTCTGTAGAGCTGAATGCTTGGAGCACTGAACAGGGGAGTCAGCTACCTCTTCTATGCACCACAGAGCCATCGGCGATGCGTGTGTGCGTGCTTGCTTGCAAGATACACTGCTACAGGGATGTAAAGCATCGCGTTTATGAAACAGCATGAGAAAACCACAGGTTTAGAAAAAAGTGGTCAAGAGCAAACCAGAATGTGTCAGATGGGTTTTCATATCCCGACTCAGCAGAAAATCAGGTCTGATTCTTAATTTGGGAGAGATGCAACATCTGGGAAGGGCATGACGCAGCCCCAGTCAGGCAAGCTGAGCAGAAAGCTTTCAAAAATGCAGCTACCTTGCAGGATGGTGTAGTCTTCAGCATAATGTAGGCCACACTTCAGCCGAGTCCTCAGGCATGACACCAGTTCAAGGAATTTTATCAATCAATTGCCAACTTTACCAAGCCATGAGTTTTTACACAGATATTGATGACATTTCAGAAACTTGATCCAGAGATCTGCATTCTTGATTCAGAGATGCAAGTTACTCATCATACAGAAACAACCAAATGGCTGTAAAGCAGTCCAAAATAGTGCTTTATACCAGGAAAAACAGGAAAAAATATTTTGTTTTTAAAATGGACAAAATGTACAGTGCTTGTTCCTGTTAGAATTTCCTAAATCTTTAGAGTATTTCACAATTTAGTTGTTGGCATAAAACTTGTAGTTTATAAGCACAAAACCAAAAATTTTAAGTGCTTTTATTCTAGTAGTAGAGTGGGAGTATTTGCCTCTGTGGTTTTTTTTTCCAACATTAACATAACCGCTGAGAAAGACTCACACAAAACAAATCTACACCATCAATTTTTACATTTTTGATGAGTACAACAAGGTCTAATACTCACCTTGGTGGCATTTCTGCATTGGTCTGTCACATAATGCCTTCAGGGCGCTGTCACCAGGCTTTTCTTTCCTATCTCCACGTGGTCACTGGCAGCATTAACTACAGAGCCCCTTGGAGCACCCTGACCATGGTGACCATACCCTGCTTCATTGCCACCTCTCCTCTTGTCTCCTGACTGTCTGGAGCTTCATCAGGACAGTTGCACCTCCCAGGGCCTCCTCTTCCCCTTCTGATCGCCAGGTATTATATGTGGCCGTGGGGCACACAGGTGACTGGAGTTCGGTTACTAGAAATGCCTCCTCCCGCTTGGGTTTGTCTCTAGAGCCTAGGGCCACTGCCCGGTTCATTTATGGCTCTTCTGGTTAAAATACATGGTTCAGCACAACATGGGGCAGCACAGGAATCTCCTGGAGCTTCTGAAAAGTTTTGATAGTGCAATACCATCTCAAAAATATTTCCTTCTTTTTCCCCACCATTTTTTTACCCACCCCAAGCCATGCCCTAGGCAGAACAGGTCACTTTCTTAAGGCCTATGGTTTGCTGGGCTGCCAAGTGGACATTTGTTTCTACAGGTCGATGCCTGCCTCTGGCAATTTCTCACCCCTACACCCACAGAGCTTCCTTATGTGGGATTTTTGTCAGAAGTCTAAATGACTGAAGTCAGCATGTCTTGCCTCCTACGTACCGTCCTGTTGATGTCACAGAGCAGATCAATACATATAAACCCAGGAAGAACCATTTGCACCTACAGAAGTCAGCGTGGTTAACCACGGTGACCTGTTTCTGCACAGGAACAAAGAGTCACTGTCTCACACCAGGCCACCAGCCACCACGACAAGGTGAGACGCTGCCATCCCAGACAGAGCCACCCAGGCAGGGTGGCAATGCAGGGAGGGCATGGGGACCTGAGAAGATACTGCCAGGTGCCTCCAGCTTCCTCCTTCATAGCTGCAAGAGCAAAGCCTCCTAGAAGACTGCATCAGTTGATATTCCCTGGCATGAGGAACGTCACACTTTGATTTTTCTTAGGCTTATCCTGCACCTTGTCCCTTTTTGTGTTCTCTGTTTGAACACTAGCAAGCAGTGCAGGGAAGGATTACTTTAATACTGGGGTCTCCGCTGCCTGTGTCACCCCACAATAGCCATGCATTTTCTCTTCTGGTTTGCACCAGGCCAGCACAGCCAAGGGTTCATTGCTATGAGGTTTTTTCAGATGAAAGGAGAATATTAAGGTCAAGCTCTCCATCAGTTAGCCGATTGTACTTCATGTTTTGCCATGGGGTTGGGTTTTTCAGCCTGTAAGGCCTTGCACGCTGTTGAAAATTATATTCCACTGCCGTCTCTTGAGCTGACCCTGGCAATAGGCTGTGCACTCGAGCTATCTTCTGCACCTCCGCAAACCTAGTCCGTGTCCCTCAAAGTTAAGCCTTGCAAGCTGTTCAGCTCCCCCAGGATTTTTGTGTTGTCTCTGCCTTTGCCTCAACCAGTACTCTCTGGGCTCATTTACCTCCACTCCTGTTTCGTAATGAATAGATGAACAGAAAGAGGAAAGTGTGTGTAGAAGGTCCCTCTAGCTAAACATTCATTATTGCTTCTGTTCAGAAAAATCCATTTTACACTAGGAGCTTTCCACAGCTTGCTTTGGTGGGTTTGGGTTTCTTCATTTTTTTAAATCTCTAGTTCAAGGTAGCCGGTCCCTCTGCACACAGTGCTCCTGAGATGGCCACCCTCCACCCTGGTTTTCTATCTGAAACTGGGAAACAAAGCATTTCAAAGAGGAGGCTGCTGCTGGGAAAGTGCTGAGACAAAAAAAAAAGGAGGACCAAGGGCAGATGGAAAGAATTACCTCGCCCTGCATCCTGCATGTGTCATCCCTCTCCATCCCTCATTCTTTGCTACCGTCTCCACACCAACATTTTCCTCCTGCTGCCAGCACAAGTGACTACCTCAGCCATACCTCTGGCATGTAACCCACCTGCACTTGACTTTTTTTCCCTGCAACAACAAACAAGGCTTCTTCCTAGAAGTCCATGAGGACACACAGTGTTAGGCATGTTTCTCAGCTCCTGCTGCCTTCCCAAGGCAACTGCCAACACCCACTGCCAGCTGCCCAGGTTCACAGTGAGCAAAACAGTCAGAAGAGCCTAAAAATGGTGGAGGAAGTTGGAAACCAGTGAACTGGATCAGAGAGGTAAAAGATGACTAGTCAATCTTGATATTGCTTTCTTTGCCTTTCAAAAACAAGGCCAGTGGAAGTGCTCTCACCAGACAATCTTAAGGAAGGGCACTATGGCATTACATCAGCTATTGGATTACTTTGTTTTCAATATCACTGCCCAAAGAAGAGTTAAACACATGCAATAAGACTGCGTCACAGAGAAATCATCCTCTATAGAAAGCCTGTTTCATAATAGGTGACTCTGTATTATCTTTCCTGCTTTTGGGAGATGATGAAAAGGGGACTCATCACCAGCCACACTGTCTCCAGCGCGACAGGCCAACGTGCAGGTGATATTTCACTCCACTTATGAGTAAACTTGACAATTTGTAATTCTGTCTAACTTAGGAGGACATGAAAGCACTTTGAAGGAAGTTCACGGGATGCCAGGCAATGATATCATGGCCTCAAGGGAGGGGCATTTTAAAGACTAAAAACAATAGACTTCTGCAACAGACTTTAAACAGGGCAAACCTTCAACAACGGATGAAAGACAGGTACAATTTTGTTTGTGTGTGCATATGTATGTATACGCACACAGCCTAAATAGCTATCGAGAGTTGTAGCACTGCATTTCTCCCAACCTCCGCTAAAATAGCTTCAAAAATCAACAGACAAGCACATCACCACATGTGGCTTTGTTAAATCTTTACAAGTCAGGCTGTCATAGCTGTATCAACAAATGGGGGTGTCTCCATGAAACCACACAGCACAGCACAGGCGGTGTGTGGGTCAGATGCTTAAGCAGGGTCAGGCCTGATGCCCTGCCCATAAAGCCAAAAGATGAAAATCACAGGGAAGGAAACAAGTACATGGATGTGTCCAAGCTGTGGCCGTCATATATCATGTCTGAGTTGCCAAGTAGTGACACCACGTCCATCTACCTGCCTTCCTGAAGAAAATGCAGCCCAAGTTAATCAAAGGCAGACAGTTCCTGCCACAGCCCCTCTGTGTCTGCTGAACTGGCAGAAGGCAAAGCATTATTTTAAAGCAAAGGTGGCGAGGAACAGAGTCTGCCTGCAGGGAAGACCCCTCGTGCCTCCATCCTCTTCCTCTCTGAGCAGGCTTCTCCTCCACGGGAGAGACAAAGGGTAAGGGTCTGCCCTTAGAAATTCAGAAGCTAAACACTGAAATCCGAGGTTGCTGTCCTTTGCAGCGGGTGCCCAGAAACTGATACATCGCTACAGAGTGATGTATCTGACTTGTCTTAGCTGTGACTTGGGCACTGAGATGGGTATCAAAGCTTGGGCAGATTAATCCTATGCAAGACCCCGAGCACCAGAAGATACTTAGCAATCTCCCTTGTTTCCACAGCCTGGAGGAAGCCCAGGGCAGCTTTTGCTTTTTGTAGTCATTCTCCCAGGATGGTCTTTCTTTCCTTACCTTCCTGACACAAGGGCATCTCCTTTCCGCCCCTTCTCTTGGACACACAAAGCCTCACTGGTTTGTGCAGGCCCATGGCTAGAAGGAAGTGTGCGGCCTGTAACTACTGCTCCCCCACTCTCAAAGGTCCAAAGGACACTTTAAGGAAGATAATGGATGTCCTGTACATTAGGAAATGGTTCCTTTCAGTGTATTTGTAACAGGAAATGGTATCATCCAATGGAGATGGGCTGGAAGCTAAAAATCAGTAGACCTGAATTCCACAATTAGTTTACTAATTATTGAACATCTTCAACTCCGGTGCCCAGTTTCTTTGTCTATAAACTGTGAATCATGACTTCAGGTATTTAAAATGCTTTGGATGCTGTTAATGAAAGGTGACATAAGGGAAGCATTTGCTGTTCTTACATCCAAATCAATACGAGTTTTTTTCCCCTGAACAGTTCTTTCAAATTAATACATTTTCTAGACTTCATTCAGTAACACTTTAGAGTGGGTTACTAGGGAACTCATCATGCAAACCTCAAGGAGAAGAAGGCAGAGAACCCACTGCAATAAAACACAGCAGGAAAAAGAGGATGTGCTTCTTTTTTTTCTCAGTTACTTATGAAAGAATGTGGGGTGGTGTGCGGGTGATCTGAGGAGAGAAAAACCTGATCATGAAATTGTAATACTCCTTCTGAATAAAAGTAGCACTATGGCACTTGATTTATTCAAGGCTGTGGGCAAACGCAGATTCTGAAGAAACAGGAACCACAGAGAGCTGATTTGGTTTTGAAAATTTTAAAACTCTTGCGTGGAAATAACTTTTTTTTTTTTCCTTTGGGGTTTTTCTTTTTGGCATTGACTTGGTCTCATATTGAGTGCCATGACAGAACTTATTGCTGATGGATCTCAATTCCAGCTCCTTGGGTTTTACATGTGAGGAGCTGCATTCTGTGATGAATGCCTCGTACATGCCAGCTGACTTAGAAAGGGTGACTTGGAATTTTTCAAGTTCAATCCTTTTATTCTTTTCACATCTCTCTGTTCTCATCTCCTCCCCCTCAGCGTATTTCCTGTTTCCTCATCCTGTAATAGTTATGTACACTTAAACGGTGGATCAAACACCTTTTGAGCTGTTGTTGTCAAGTTTTATTAACATTTCCCACATTGTTTCCTGTTTTCATACTGATACCCTAGCAAAGGTCTGCATGAGTGAGCATCGTAGCTGGTCAATACCTACCCCGAACTGCTGGCAGATCATTCTCTTTACAGAGCATCATCCATCCCAAAAAACATCAAAATTATGTTGCTACAGCCATAAATTTAGTAGACGTTAAAGGAATCATTTCACCCACCAACAGAGTTCAGCCAGCTTCGAGGGAAATACAATAAACTTTAAATATAACAAGGCTGGACATGGACCTAGGCCAGGGAGTAGCAAAGGATGTTACACATGCCTGAAAACACAGGGGAGGTGTATGTTTGTAGAAAGTCTTTTCCCAGTTTGGTGTAGGCACAATGCCTCACCAAAAAAAAAAAAAAAAAAAAAAATTAAAAAAAAACCCAT
>WHYT01015464.1:907-44524 GCA_009806455.1 Tetrax tetrax | reverse complement strand
AAAAAAAAAAAAAAAAAAGGCCTTTTATTTCAGGAAGGTAGATCTTAAGATTTTCTTTTCCCCTTCTCCTCCACCTCAGCACAGTCTCATCCTCAGAGCAAGGGTGAGAGGAGGGGTCCTGTGCGGGTGGGACGTGCTGCAAGAAGCATGGGCACCACGCAGATGTCTTCTCAATGAACAGCATCTGCCCCACTTGCACCTCACCATTGTGCCGTCAGATGTGCCTGTGTCATATGGAAACTAGGTTAAATGAAAGGGGTGTAGCTCTGTGAACCTTCATTTCAGCATTGTTTTGTACCTTCTGGGTCAAGACCTGAAGGTTTTGGTCAGTTCTGGTCCAGACAGGAGTAGGTCCATAGGAGTTTTGTCTGAGTAAGAGCTAAGTCAGAAATATGCGATTTGGGCCGTTGTGAGGGAAAAAGGCATCATCCTGGAAAATAAACATTATCAGCCTAAAAGTGCCAGCGTGTATGTGTTTTATCATGTTTTTAACTGCTGCATCAAAGCCAGCCTTCCCAAAGGATGCATCAGAGCCTCAAGCCATGAAAGCTGCTGATACCCCCCTTTTTCAAGTTTCCACTCTGAGTTTCCTTGTCACAAAAATAATTATTTCAAATAAAACCCAAGCTAGTACACTGTGTTGGATCCAGGTGATTCCCACCCCACCCACTGCAGGCACAGTGCCCATCCCTTGCCCTCCACCGGCCCTCTTAAAACTGACAGCTTTTGCGCCCAAAGACAAGGACCACCTTCCCAAAAGCCACAATTAGCAACCCCTGGGGGCACGACGCACCCGACTTTAAAAAATACTGTAGCGTTAAAAGATGTGGGAGAGCCATGAGCAACCTGAACCGTAACTCCGGGCGGGTTATTGATGACTAACTCCTACACGGGCGAGATCTTACTCAGCAAACAAAAGGCTGGGGCCTAGGCTGCACTTTCACAAGCAATTCAGCCCAGCAAGAGTGAGAAAGGGTGGTTTATTATTCCTCGTGGCAAGGAAACGGTAAGCAGCTTTCTCTGGTTATATCTTACCGGCCGTGCTTTCAGCAATCGCCCTTTTACACTGGGAGAGAAGGGAGAGGGGGCTTATGCAGCCCTAGGTCTGTCTTTAAGGGGAATATTGCCCTGCAAAAGGTGATCTACAAACTAAACAGAATTTAACCGAAGGAAACCTTGCAGCATTCAAAGCCAGTTTGTAATTGCTAAACATCATTATCAGGATCCGCTTTGCTCTGCAGACCATCAGGAGATATTCTCCCACCGACTTTCAGGCGGTGGATGTGAACCGGGTCAGTAAGTTGGTTTACGCTCTCTGTAAAGGTGAGATATTTAAATGCTGCTTGTTCATGCTGAATGCCAATGACATCGCGTTGCAGTATTTGTTTTCCCATGTGTATCTGTAGTGTGGCCATCAGCACGGATTTTGGTTTTCATGGTCTGGGTTACAGATTTTCGTTGCTTTTGCTCTCAAAACCGTGCTCGTTGGTAGTAGTGGCTATTTAAAAACAAGCCCATCAGTAGAGTCAGAATATTCTCTCATCTCTTCTCCTTCCCAAAAACCTCCTGCTAAAATGCTGCTTAAAACATCTAGAGAACAGGAGAAAATTAACATCATCCGTTCGCATTTGAAGGCCAAATACCAACACGAAAGATTCTGCAATATTAAAAAAATGATGTTTACAATGTGATAACAGCGTTTTCCCAGTGTGAATGGTACTGGTAATCATAAAAGCAAACACCTTAGGCCATCTCTATTGAGCACAGCTTACAGTATTGGTCCCCGGGGAGCGCAAGTACTCCAGTGCTCAGCAGAGGAGCTCTGGTATAACATATCCACTGACCTGCACTTGAACCTACCACTTGCTGTTTTCCTCTTATAATCTAAATCGGGAAATGTGCTGTCTGGTCAGTAGCGTACTACCAAGTCATTCAGCGAAATGCTCTAGATGCCATAAAAGCGTGCCTGTGCTTGCAGCGCCATAGAAAACGAACTTGTAAAATATAGCCCGAGCGCGGCTCGCAGCCGCCGGTATCGCAGGCGGCCCATGTGCTGCTGCGGAGGCACCTTTGTAATGCAGCCAGGCAGCAGCTGTGTGCATTGCAGACATTGTGGGTGGGTGGCTGTCTGCGTGCTCAACAGCTGTCCCTGCCGCCGCGCCGAGCCAGTGCCCGGCCGCCCCGGAGAGCGCCCTATTTTGCTCAGCCAGACCCGATTTCGGGGCAATCCGGGAGTGCGGTGCCGCTGCTCACAGCCATCGTCTTCGGTGGGGTTTTGCGGGATGCGGCCACCTCTGCCAGCCTCAGTGATGGGGAGAGCTCGGACAGCCCACGTGCAGTGTTCGCCTCTGAGTAACTCGACTGACTGCCATGGATGGCTTTGCGAAAAATGGCTGCAGACACCAACTATTTTGTGGATGTATTTCTGTTAAAAAATACCAGGCAGTAAACTGCAGCTTTGGAGTTTTGCCCTTTTTATTTCCTAGTGAAATCCATTCACTTCAGTGAGCCCATACGTTTGCTGCCTTTCAGCAAATCCTGCAGGTTGACCCTGGTTGCATTAAAGCCATGCGGCATTTATAAAGGACACTATTAATCCCTCCATAAACCTTCTTACCTTATGTCATTGGGTAAGAAAAACACTCCTTAGTGTTTTTCTTGAACAAAAAAACGTTTGAAAGCCATCACTCCAGGTCTACCTGGTCTACCATCACTGGAGGGATACTCTTGGCCATGCTTGTAGGAGCTGCTGGCTCATGGTGTGAGGGGGCTGGGGCAGGCCAGCGTCTCAGAAACACAAACCTTCAGAAATGTATCCTCTCACTGCAATTCAGAAACCGCAGTAGCAGCTGTAGAGGCCACCAAAGACCTGGATGTCAGTGAAAACCAAGGACACTGGCAGTTGGAGACAGCAACATGTGTGACCTCACCTAAAACCGCCTGAAATCACTCTGCATCTTTCTATTGCCTTCAGTGGTCTTTGCCTCCCTCCCTGAATGAGTAACAAGGATCCTCACAGATTAGGCAAGTGAGATGCATGCACAGACAGTCATAACAGCTTTGAAAGTGCTTACTTATGTTTATCATAGAATCATAGAATGGTTTGGGTTGGAAGGGACCTTTAAAGGTCATCTAGTCCAACCCTCCTGCACGGAGCTGGGTTTAGATACCTTTAACTTTCTAGAAGAGGCTGATGCCCTTCACGAGTCGTCATGGGTTTGCTTCTGGGGTATTTTCCAGTTTCAGAGCAGAATCCCCACCGGGCATTTCAATCCCGTGAGCACGGAGTATTTTTCAATGCAAAGTGGTTTTTTTCAAGCTGTACATTGCATTGATGCTTGAACAACATTAAGCAAACAAGCAAACTGTTGACTCTTTTTAAGCTGTAATGTGTTACTTAGAACACTTTTAAGCAGGACAACACACTTTGCTCATTCTGATTAAAATAATGGCCTTTTTAAAGCTGCACAATATGCAGGAAAGCACCAATTGTGCAAGCAAAACCTTCTTTTGCATTCCCAGGGTAACTGGATGAGCTCTACCGAATTTTCCATGCTGGTGATGTGCTCTGGCTGCAGAGGCAGGGCTGTGACTCTTTTGGGCACAGGGGGTGGTGGGGCTGGGCACACAGATCTGAATCTTTGGGAGTATTTTGGAAGTATGCAAAACACGAATGGAGAGCCTGATTTTAAAAATAGCATCTTCTTTACAACTGTCAGTGCTGAAACTCCAGGTCAAGACATAGGGATTGCAATGAAGGAAGTGAAGGTAAAGCAGCTTCAGGCAGGACTTGGAAACCATAGCTCTGAACTACTCAGCAACATCTGCCTAAAAAGAGAGAAGGAGTTCTTACAGGCTTCATGTCATACTGAAGAGGATTCTTCTAGGCTTGGAAGAGCAAGGGAAGATGGAAAAATGAACAGGATTTTTTAAAAGTGTTGCCTGATGTTTTGGGGTTTTTTTCATATCACCCATGGGAACAAATCTGCCCTTTTTCTTTTCTCTCCCCCCATCTGGCCAAGCAACTTTGGGTCAGAAACCCCAAAGAGGGGCAGGCACAGATTAGGTATCAGGGTCACTTGGTCAAGCCTTCCTCATTGCCTGGCTGAGGTCCTTTCTCAGCTGTGAGGACGCTCTACCTTGTGCAAAAATGCCTTTTAAAAGTGAACTGAGAAGGAGAAAGGAAAGCCAAGTAACACGAGGGATTTCTGTCCCACTTGCTCTCTCTGACCAAGCAGAGAGGAGAGAGGGGCAGAAGAGAAAACAAGTCTCAGAGGAGTCTCGGCAGATGCTTTTCTGCTGTCTCAAAACCCCCTTGGCATTTCCTGGTGCAGTGAAGATATCTCAGAGCTCATCTCCAGTAGCAGCACAAACACCATGTGTCTCAGTGAGCCCGACACCCATGCGCAGCTTCATGATACTGAAGTTGCTCCACTTAGATAACAGGGAACAACAAACACCGGTGCCCACACTTGTCAGCAGGCTTGGTGAGGGGGACATGGGCCCTCTTCGGGGACCTCTCTGTCCTTCGAAGAAACCAACTAAGAAGCCAAAGGAGACAGGCAGATCTGCTGTTTCCAGTGAGGCTGTGGGCCAATGCCATAAGCAAAACTAAATTATAAATTACATACTGTATGCAATTATTAAATCCTACACTGTATGAAGAAATGTATGTTAAGAAGTGTCCAGAAACAGCTATTTTCATTATCCACTGAGGACCATCTATCTAGCAACTGATAGACTTTGGAAGTTGTTTCATCGGCACTTGCCAGACACCCATTTCTCTTATGAGACCTTTGGTCCCAGGGAGCACAGGGTTGGGAGAGCCCTCCTATGCTCACGACTTCGTCTTGGATCACAATGAATTCTTTATATTTACCAAAATCTTTATTATGCTCTGGAGGCCTCAGATAAAGACAAAAGATCATAAAAACGTCCATAGGAGGTCAAACCAAAGGTCCCTCTAGCCCAATATCCTGTCTCTAGTGCTGGCAATAGCAGATGCCTAGGGAAGAGTACAAGACTAGGGCAAGCCTATCATAAAAATACCATGACATATTCTCAACTTCCAGTGATTTGGAGGTCAGGGACTTCCTGACCTAGATACGGTATGTTTGTGTTTGAAGGCAGACAAGGACTTGAACCTCTATTGCAAGCATTTGAACGCTACAGGAAAAAACACTTCACTCAGCTGGTGAGAGAAATAAACGTTCACTATAAATACAGAGCTGGTAGAAGCAGACCAAAAGTGCATTTCCAAGCCCAAGACATTGCCTCCAAGAAAACACTCAGCTTTCTGAGGCCAAAGAGCATCTTTCAGTCTGAGAGGCTCCAGCTGCTTGGCATTCCTGGGGCAACACTCACCCAGACCCTTTCTTCCCTCCAGCTAATCCCCCAGGAGAAAATAGGGAGGATGAAGAGCTCTCAGCAACATGTAGGACTGGGGCATCCAAAGCTTTCCCATTCAATAACTCAATCAGATGCTAAAGGTTCTTCTCAGAAGAAATAGCAGGTTGGGCAGGTGTTTCCTTCAGTCATCAGACCAAGACGGTATCTCATACTGGAATGCAGTGGGCAACTGAGTGATTCATTGGCCAGATCACAGCTATCCCAGCTGCAAGGAAGTAGTTGTGACATTGAAGTCAAGGGGTTCTCACGGTGGCCAGATCATCAGGCAATGCCCACGCACCAGTGAGCGTATGCCGATAGCATCCCGGGGCCACTCAGTCCCGGCAAAATGCTGCCGTATTGTGACCGCCTGCTTTCAGACCTGGGTTACAAGGGCAGCCACCACAATAGGTCTTGGTAGCAACAATAACAGAAAGAAGCACAGGTCCCTCCACCACATGAAAGGCTGTGCAAACATTCATTCCCATGCAGCATTTCTGCGGGGCCCTGGTGCTCACATGAAAGAACAACTTGCACTTCAGACCCACTCCATTTTTCTCTGTCAGCCACCACATCCCCTATTTAAATAATTTCCTGTGTTATTTTTAAGATTGCTGCTGTCATAAGCTGTTGCTGGTGTGGAGGTGGGGATGGGAAGGCGGTGGCTGCCCCGCAAGTACAACAGCTGGCTGGACAAGGGGTCAGCTCGGTGGCTGCTCTGCAAAATGCTGTGGTGGCAGAGGGAAGGCTGTGAGGAGCAAAGGGAGGGTAACGCTCATAGCTTCGTAGCATCTCTCCTGGAAAATCAAGGAAAACAGGCTTGATAGGACACAGGGAGAGAGCAGAGCCTCATGCAATACTTTGGCTACAGAATTCACATTTCAGATCCTTGTGGTGTAAGGGAAAAAAAAAAGCTATGAGGAACAGGGGCACCTGTTTGAGGATGTCTCTGTAATTGGAACAGAGATAGAACATGCAAATCAAAATTCTAGCAGTAAGAGTCACAGCCGGCATAGCCATCCCCTCTCCTTATGGTAGGCATAGCAGAAAAAGTCAAAAAAGGGAACTTCAGACTGAAAATGGTGCTAAATGATACTGTTAAGCTGCAACAGCTGCATTATTGCGAGTGTTACCTTTGCCTCTGGGCCCCACATTCATGTTCAGTTCACCCTGGGACAAGTCTGTTGGTCCATCATACCCTCCCGCGGGCTTTTTTTTTATTTGTCTTAAAAATACACAAAGTGAGTGGCATAGTTGGAGTGAGGTGAGGGTCAGATTGGAAGGCAGAACTGAAATTAGTAACAACCCAGCTGCTGGCAATGATTTCGCAGAGTCTGGAACAAACTGCTCGGTTTCACTAGGGGCCACTGTGCAGCACAGGATGGGCCCTTTCTGCAGGGCTGGTGAGAAGGGCCAGCGTCGCATCATGGGCACGGCTTGGGGGAGGCTTTTAGATTTTGGTGCAACAAATTGATTTGCAAAAAGCCAAGATTTTTGCTCAAAGGAACTTTTTAAAAAATCACCGGCAATCCCTTTCCGAAGCCAGAGTAACTGCAAAATTTAGCTTTTCTTTTTTATGCCAGAACTCATGTAATTTTCATGGCTGTGAATCAGAACAGCTTCATTCTTGTGGTGTGTTTTTCACTTTTATGAACACTAATTTCACTACATTTTTAGAGTGGTGACTTTAGCCACAGCGTGGCTGCTGCTAAGTTCCCACGGCTACCAGTAGGACTTTTATGTGGGAAATCTGTGGGCAGCAGGGAGCCTCCCTGTTTGTATCAATATGAACTTCCCAAGCACATCAGGCTGACATTTTCTCAGCCCAAGAGTCAGAGCACACATGCTCTCACTTAGAGCTCTCTTTTCCTTAGCTGAAGGACATGTGTGATCATTTTAATTCCGACAGTTTTCTAGCAGGCGCGCGCAGAAATCCTGCGCAAATGAGGTTTTTTTCCCTCTTCAGACGGCAGAAGCCCAATCCTACAAACTGCCGAGCGCCAGTTGTGAGGCACTAAGGTGCTTGAGCAAACGATGTACGGAGCATCCTTCCAGCTTGTGTTTTCCAAGCATGCCGGAGACCTTCAGCCCTGCCGAGGCACCCATGTTCCCTCTCCACTGTCAGAGATCAGACTGTCGGTGCTGGCGGGTCATCGTCAGCACAGCCATCCCGCGAGAGTTTCCCAGCCTTTCACTCGGTGGCTACGCATTCCAGAGATGTCCAGACACATAAACACATCTCCTGTATTTGCATACTGGACCACTTTCTGCAGCTGGGTAATAAGTCACAGAGCACATTAAAAACATATATATTGTCTCCTCTATTTAAAAAAAAAAAAAAAAGTTGATTTTTTTTGTTCTCAGAACATAAAAATGGATTGGGAGGGCAATGGGCGAACTGAATGGCTTCAGCTTTATTTATTACAGATAATATATTGTGGGGGAAAAATCAGCTGTGGTGGGACACAGTGTTTAGTGAATGTTTAGAGAAGACCACACAAGCCACAAACACGACAGGACCATGCTCAGTGATTATATCTCACTATCGCTTCCTATTTGCATAACTGCAACCACAGTAATTGTGGAAAGGTTTAAGGCCCATAATCACTAATGACGGACATCCGTACTCAGGAACGCCAGGCACAGGGAAGCGGGGAAGCAGAAACCCTCAATCAATTGTTTATTACTTCAGTCAAAAAGGCTGATTTCTTCATGAGTGAGAGATGCTGCAGCTTTGCTTAAAGCTGAAACCAAAAGAAACCTCCAAGCCCTGACCCTTCAAGACACTCACAGCTCCCCGTTTGCGATCCCAAGTGTCCATCTCCTTTATGAACCTGTCCTTTGGCACCCACTGCAACTCTCACTCCTCGTACCTGACTGCAGGTAAAGTTCACCTTACACTGCTCTGGCCACGTTCTTCAACGTCGTGCCATGTGTCCCATGTGAAGACAGGAACACTGTGAGATATTCTCCTCTTCAGCTAGCAGTGAGAATGTCAACATATAATTTAGAGAGCTTTAAGTGGAAAAGAAAATAAAAAGTTGGAGGTACTTTTACTGTTGTTGCAGCCGGGATAGTCTGATATGGTTTGTGAAGAGAGGTAATATTTTTCCCAAGACCAATAGATCTATTTGGGGGAAAAATAAAATAGCCTTCCTCCAGCTCAAAACTATCACCTCTCCCTACAAACCTTGGTGACATTTGATCATTTTAGCGCTTACTACACCTGCTGGGCTTTAAAATTCAGCAATTATGACTGCTAATAGGCCCAGGCCAATGAGATTTTTTTTTTTAGGAGCATTGGAGAGCAAAATTCAGCAGCTGTGAGGTGCACCAGAAAGATTTATCACAGAGGGTTTGTGTACTTTTCTGACATCAGGACAATTTTTTAATACATCTGTTGAAAAATGCACGGAGCCATCTGAAATCTCCCTTTTTCTTGTTATCTCAGATAATGAGACCGCTAGTGCATCCCAGGTCTGTTTCAATCATCTTTCACTGTAAGTCAGGAAGAGAAACATTGAGAGACATCACAGTCAGGGCAAAATTCCCACTGAAAATCCTCACCAATGGCTACTGTAATGACTAGTGCAAGAACACCAAAAAGATTTCTCTGTTGTCTATGACCTAGCCCCAGTTTGTAAGGCAGTTTCGGTGCCTGTGTATGCACATCTGTGTCTTTCCCCTCTGAGAAGCGGCTGAACTCTTTGGCCAAAGGACCCAAACGTGACAAAGATCTCAAAGTTATCATCATTTCTAAAAGCCACACAAAAATAATTGACCAAATAGAAGAGAGGAGATCCACACACAACCTCTACAAGCGCTCGGACTGAATGGGGCTGTGGTATCAACCTATATGTTGCTATTTCCCTCGACACCCACTGTAGGGGGAAGGAGCTACAGCACTTCAAGAGGGAAAATGGCTTCAACACCAGTTTGGCTGACCCATTATACAAATGCACTGGGCTTCAGCAGTCCCAGCGTCTGAGCGATTCCTTACTGACATTACGAGCACGCTTATTTTCAGGGTGTGGGGCTGGGGATGGAGCTTTGCTGGGCACCTCAGGGCTTCACCCTATTGAGTTAGCAGCCACCTAACCACTCTTTACCAACTCCCCAGCCTCAAATGATGTCAATCCCGCCAGGCGTCTGCTAGCCAGGATGCGTGGAGGTGACCTGAGTGTCGGGGCTAAAAAATGAGAACTGTGCAGAAGAAAAAAGGGCAGGCAGCAAAAAAGGGGCAGAAGAGAAGATGGAGGGATGTAAGAGGTCGGTACTTCGGTCTCACTCTGCAAAACTTGTGGAGACTTTTTGGTGTCGAGTCATATGAAGGGAAAGTGGGTGGCTCTAGAGATACAGTAAAAACGAGATTAGCTCACCTACCAAATTCTCAGTCATCCTCCTCTTATAACCACTGCCAGGAAGTATGAATAACCAACCTAAATTTAAACAGAACAAGCAAGAAAATACTACACATTGTGACTAGTTCACGAAGAAACCATGAATTTGCTCTTTTAACAATTAAAAGTGACCCAGCAGGTTTTCCAGAGCAATCATCTCTTGTTCATGGAATAAAAGCCTGTCTTCACTGTCCATGTATGCAGAGTGTGCTGCATTATCTGCCCAGATAATTGCATTATTTTGCTCGTTTGGATGAAATTACATTTCGTGAGAGTGACAAAGTAATTCCCCAAGAATAGAATATACCCTATAAAATCATTCCATTCGTGGAAGAATTGAAATGCTTTAACTACCTACTTGCTCATATTTTGTAAATTATGGAAGAAAAAAAAGTTCACTGCCAGCATGAGACAAATGTTTCACTGGATGCGACCAGGGCTGACAAAATTTCCATCGACAAAAAGTCCATTCAAATTCAGCTTGGGACATGCCTTACAGACTTTTGGTTTTACTTTTTGCTGTGCAGAACCAGTATAGTCCTACAGCTCAGCTAACGCTGTGCATGCTTTGACCTTCAAAAACAGATTTCTAGATATCTCCACTCTTGGATTTTTTTAATGTGTTTGCTTCACTGAATATGAGAAATATCATTAATATTTGAGTCTTGAGAGTTCTCCACCAGATAATGTCTGAAATGTCTGGAGAAAGACTTCACCACTTTTAATCCCTTAGAAGACAACTTCTTCATGCAAGTCAGTGAGAGTAAATACTATGCAAAATGAGTAAAGGTGGCAGGAGTGAGTCTGCAGGCAAAACTCTCCATGAGTCAAACTGTACCCCAGCTACCACATTAAATCGTGCTCATAGAAGGAGATTGTGCGAACGCCATGAGGAGGGCTTCGGCTTATTAACATCTAAGAGAGTTCTTCTCCAACGCGAGTGTGGTCCCAGATCTGAAGTCCATTAAAGCCTTGCAATCGCTCTGGATTTGGCTTT
This sequence comes from Tetrax tetrax, assembly GCA_009806455.1. Taxonomy (NCBI): domain Eukaryota; kingdom Metazoa; phylum Chordata; class Aves; order Otidiformes; family Otididae; genus Tetrax; species Tetrax tetrax. The sequence goes on along the minus strand of WHYT01015464.1, from coordinate 33,739 downwards.
AAGAAAGAAGGACAGTTTCTGGTGTTGAGTTTGACTACATGTATTGAAGCAACCGAAGTCACTGAATTGTTGGCACTGCTGTGATGGAAACAAAAAAGGAAGCAGAGCTGAAGGGACTTCTGAGAAATGTCACAAACCAGCTAACCCAACAGGAATTGAACAAAATATCAAGCAATATGGAAAGCAGTTGGTTCCTAGAAATATGCTACATACAGCCACGATGTTCATACAGCATCTTTCGGTGCTCCAGGAATCAGACCGATACATAAGGATTGTGCTACCAGATGAGAAAAAGTATGTTCTTTAACAATGTCCATAATTTAAAGGCATAATTGAAGTAAAAAAAAAATGTGTATTTTTGTTGCTGTACCACTATGCACAACAACTCTTGACTAAAAATTAATAATGTATTGCTTACCGTGCTTATATACTGAATGTCAACAAGTATAAATTCATGTTAAATCACTAGCCTTTGCCTTTTCTCAGTTAGAGAAAAGGGAAATTAGCACTCTCTTTTTCATGTTTCAGAACAAAAGTATGAGCTTTGAAGTTCTGTATTATTTGTGAAAGAAACCGTCATGGTCTGTTAAAAGAGGCTTTTGGTATTGAAAAGGTTAACTAATTTGGTTTCCCTGATAAGTTTATCTATGATCAGAATTGAGTCATACAGAAAATACTCCTACAAGATTTGACCTTTTACTTGTATCCCACACTGAGATAATATTATACTTAAAATGGATATCAATAAGAACTTTGTTTTAAAAAGTATATTTAAAATAAATTACTTTTAAATAACAGAAACTGTTTTCAATTAGCCCTGTTAAAGGAAATCAACTAGAAAGTTATGTATGCTTTTTTATTTTCTTTATATAAATTATACCCAGGAGTCCTATGATAGCAGCACTGTACAAACTATGCACTACCTTTATATTTATTTCTTATCAAAATAAACTTAACAAATTAGATTTGTTTTTACAGCACTTTATATCCAATAATGACAATGTTGTATTGGTCCCAGGATAAAAACAATGAAAGTAGCAGCTGAATGGTATTTTTATTAAGAGTTAACAAAAATGTCTTATGCAAACAGAGTGTATAAAGAAAATTAATTCCATAATTCCTCATGATGAAGGCATCCTTCTCTTTTTTCTTTTTTTCTCACAATATCAATCTCATTTGGAAAGATCATTTTGAGGGGAAAACTTTAAATTTTAGCATTACTTACTCAGCAAAATGATATGGCTGAACTTAAACATTGCTGACTGCTAGGATTTAATATTAGGACCTGGCAAATGTTTTGATAACTTAATACTTTTTAAAAGAAAACTTGTTTGTTACTGAAGATTTTGGGAGCCCAAAAGAAATATAATCTAAAAAAATAACAGAGCTAAATATCCAAAGAGATGTTTCTTCTTTTCCCCATTTTTTCCATTTCCTCTACCTTGAACTGGTTCATCCACGCTAGCATTTTAGAGGCCTTCTTATGGGTGGCAGATTCAAATATCTCTGAGATATTCACCGTACGACTCAGCAAGAGTCCACGTTTTCCTACAGCAGTGGAAAAAATGGCAGGGCTAATAGTCTGGGGTTACTAAAAATGAGTCCTTATACAAAAAAAGAAAAAAAATTAAAACATTGTTTAGAACATGTGGTTTGCTGCTATTAAGTTAACAGTGGAAAATCTCATTACTTTTAAAGTTAATTTTATTTTGTGGTGGGATTGTTCTCTAGGCTGAGGCAGATTTGCTCTTAAGCAGAGCCTCTAATCCTACCTTACAGTCCTCTGCTCAGCAAGTCACTCTTTGCATAGCTTGGCTAGATGCATGTTTTAGTTCAAAGTGCTGAATTAAAAGGAAAAAAAGAAGAAAAATAACTTTTTCCTACACATGCTTCTGGGCCTCCTAGCAGGCAATCATGTGCCATCTTCTCCAGCTTCTGCTCTAACTAGAGGAGTTTTCCAACAAAGATCTTGGGTTAAAGGTGCTCCTTGAGCAGTGCTAAGGAAGTTTCTGCTTCTAATGAAAGATTTGATGCTGCTGAATGGTCTAATGGGCTAAATTAGAGGTTGGACAAATTCTGATGCCAGCTCCATACAGGAAGCACTGCCGACAAGCAGTGGTGTAAGAAAGATGTAACATGGTTTGATGGACCAAGGGTTTTGAAAATCAAAGTGGCCAAATAGAGAAGAAAATAGAAGACTGTAAAGGTTTCTAGTTCAGGTTCAAATTTTGGAAGCATCTAATCTGACTTCTGACTTTTCATTGAGGCTATAATGATTTACAATAATAGAGAACCAAATCTGCCATTTGAGGGGAGAATAACCCCAGGCAGAAGCCTTGCCTACAGCTTGTGTGCTGTATATGCATATATACATATCCTACTTGCATGTTACTGTGACTCAAATCTGAAACTCTCATGGTTTAAAATACCAAGAGAGATTCAGAGTCACATAATATTTGCATTCCACCAACAGCCCAGTGTTGTTTTTTTCGGTAACATATGCTCACATCATATGAAATTCACACTTGTGCAGAGGTGAGCCATCATATCATAAATTCCACTCACAATAATCCTCATGCAACTCAGTCTGTGAGCTGTATTTCAAGATATGCTTAGGCCTTCAAACTCAGCCATTTGCCTTGCACTCTGCACCTTTCTAGGTATCAGTTCACCATGAAAATTTGACATGTGAATAAGAAAGATATATGCACACAAGATCACTGATTATCTGATATTATCTTTTTTTTCTGAACATCACTCAAGTTCTTCTCAACAAAGTTGCCAAAGTCTGAGATCTATGTCTAGAGGCTGACTCATTTAGCTCCACTGTTGCTGAGGCCTTGCTTCTCCATCAGTGATAATTCTGGATGTTCAGGAGTTCAGTCCTCATTTTTGGGGAAAGAAAACAGATCAGCTTCCCAGTAAACAAGGGAGCTGGTCTGAACTCATACACTCAGCAATGTTGGGCTAAAAGTATCTCTGTCTCAGGGCATAGGTTTGTTTCAAGCCAGTTGCACTAAATTTTTTTTAAAAGTGAAAGCGAAGTAGTTCATTGCTTCATTATAAATAAGAGTAGCTCAGGAGGGGTCTGATCTTCACAAGGGCATGAGCACCTGCAGCTCCCACACCAGCGAGGAGGAGCAGCAGGTATTCATCATTTCTGAAACACCAGGCCTTGACCTTAAAACACATGAATCCTTGGATGACCTCCCAGAGGTGAAGTGGCTCCTGCCATTTTGGGACTGGGTGCCATTTAGAGCATCGTGAGATATTTAGGAAGTGAATTCAGAGCTGGATACAATGATAAAAAAACCAGACTGGGATTTGGGTTTTAATTCAAATTCCTTGTTCAACAGATGAAGACTAATTTAACTAGCCCGGGAATGAGAAAATTTCATCTCTTGGCAGATGTCTAAAGTATCAACTGAGACAGAGAGCAACACCTTGCTCGGACAGAGGGTGATGCTTTAGAGCTGCAGCGTTTGTTTGTGCCATGGGGTAATGAAACTCTTTTTTGACATCTCATATATTTGCAAGTGAAAAGTGAACTTGCAAAAGGGGTTATTTCAAGAGCTGAGTGAAACTAGCCTGTTTAGTTTGCAGTGCTTTTGTGTTAACTTTCTTGTTTTGCTTCACACAGTTCTATACTCCAGGAGTTTTGCTTTGAGTTTTAGCTTCAAACAAAGCAAAACTGACTGTAAACCACTGTACTTTGACTTTTCGTGTTGAAACTATATCTCACCCAGAAAGTTTCAAAAGCCAAAGTGCAGAGTATTGGTAGCCTGGGGTTTAGCTCAGCCCATGTTCAAGTTGTCAGACTGAAGGTCAGAGACAAGCTTTCCCTAAACGCAGTGATGCTGAGACCTGGGTTTTCTGTGCAGCCCCACGTCTGCATGAAACTACTCACAACAGCTCAATTTTACATAGTTTCTTCCAGGAATAACAGGCAAAGCCATCCCAGAGTTGTCAGATTAAACTAACATTAAATAGTGGCAAATTAGTAACTGTTATTTTTAATAGATTTGTTTCTAGCTAGCTCCAATAGAATTATTATAAAGGTTTGCTTGAAACAGAAATCCAGAGATGCAGATAGCACTATTATTTACTGCCAGATGAATGCTGTTTGCTTACCTTTGTCTAAACAGACATGATTTATCAGAAGCAGTGCAGTAGTGTCCAGCAACACCTTTCTGAAGGAAGCTTTGAAGAAACACCTACTTAAACATATTTTTATCCTTTATTTTATCCACTTACACATTTATTTGAAGCCCTTCAGCCCAACGGTTAATACACTGGATTACCATTCTTAATGGCCACAGAAAATCATTTCTGTCTAATTTACAAAAGCACTTATTATCGCATTTACATGGTCATCATTTAACTTTCCACTACATGAATAACCAAGACTGATCTTACCTAGCAAGCAACCTAAACCCTCTAACTTGACAAAAATATTGCGTGCCTGTTTCTCTTCCTAACCATCAAAGATCACTACGACAACTCTGGGTATCAGCATTTTTCCTGTGAGATTCACTTACACCAAGCAAACTCTCTAGACCTACATTCTTCCTTTTTTTGAATTTCTGCTTAACCAATAGGATTAACAGGTCCCCTTCTCTGTGGGTGGTGATAAAGCCAGTACACCACTGACCAAATAACCTTTCTCTATAGGGAAATGCTAACATCTAATTCTTCAAATTTAAACCACATGTATTTTAATCTCATAACTGCACTCTGCCTTAACTGCTTTTTGTTATTAATTTGTATCCTGAAAAATCTTAATAAAATCAGTTCTTTAAATTGGAAATGTTAAGTGCAGTAGACATCTAAAATTCGTGTATAAGCTATAATATATCAAAATATTTAAATAGTAACTAAATATTTTACCTAACCATTGTAAACACATTTCCAGAATTAATAATGACACAGCTCTGTGTATGTTCAGTGTAAAGCTGTGTCTCAGAAGAGCTGTTCCTTTCAGCCTGTTTCAGGCAACATAAGCAATGGCTTTCGAATGGTTTCTATCTCTTACCTTCATCTTCTCCAGAAATAGAAAGTGTCATTTAAGTGCTGTCTACGTGAGACCTCCACCAAGAAGAGCAAATTATGTGTGGGTTGACCACATCCCGTTTTCCTCCTGGTACTCGCTGGAAGAGGCACTGCCACTGTATACATTGCCGTAGGGTGACCACAAATACACAGCTGCCAGTGGAGTAAAAATATTGGTATTTGGGACAAATACTCAGGGATTTCTTGTTCAAACAACACAAACCACAGTTGGGATGAAGTGTAACTGTTTCCTCAAACTAAATTGTTCCTCAGTACATTTTAACACAACTGCAAATATTAAAAAACTAATAGACAGATTCGCTCTAAAACCGCAATTATACTAAAAACTAGGGGGGGGTGGAAAGACTATAAAATTTTTTAAGTGTTTTCTGTAAGCTCTAGAAATGCAACAGTTTGTTTAATGTTTGCATACATGATTTAGATAATATTTACATAGTTCTACATTTACAGTCATTATTTTAATTATACATTTCATGTTTCTTCTTATAGATGCGTTATTTAATACATACAAAACTATAAACCTTTATGTTGCAGATAACAGAGTTTAGATATAAGCACATTATCTTTTGAACAGCATATTTTAAAATATGTACCACCTCCCAGGTAGTACACACTGCCTTTTTTTAAAATCTGAATTCTGTAGCTAATTCCATGAACTATATATTTCACTACCCAGAATACACTTTCGTTCCCTGGACTAACATTAATAAAAGGAACGTCTTTTCCTGGTCTGTTTGGGAGGGCTTCCTGGAGCTGGTAAATTTTATAAAAAATAACAGTCACCTGAGATGGTTCCAATAACTCAAGAGATATTCTGTGAGCTTGGTCACAAATTTCAGGGTGCTTAGGTTGTAGCTCTCCAAGGCTTCCCATTTTACAATATTTCAATTAATTCCCAATTCATAAACTTTTAGCACATGCCCTGGTATTTGGTAAAAACATTAAAAATTATACCCTTCTTAAGGGACAAAGCATTCCCAGTTCTCTGTAGGAATCTTCACTGTCTTTCAGGCTCAGTTTCCCAGTGATCATTGAAATGAATACCCAAGAGGGAATCTGTTTCTTGTTTCAAACCATCACAGCCACACCTTGGGAGTTCATCCTGGAAAAGATTTTAAAAAAAGATTTAAAAATAAAGATTTAAAAAGAAAAAAAAAGTACATGAAAACAGTTCTGCTTCATTTGCAAATTATAACACTAATTTTGTACACTACTAAATCAGATTTTATGATTACTTTGTAAGTCACCCTACATCATGCCTTTTTCTGTAACAATTCCATTTTTTAAACTTCTGCAAAAGTAGTCCAAATTCTTATCGATCATAATGCTAGTGACTGATGAAAAAAAGCTCATGGGAAAATGTTCTCTGTCTATACAATCCTAATTAATGCCTGTGATGAATTTTATCCAGAATTTCCTACCTTCCAGTAGCTTTAATTTTATTTTAAGATTAATTACATATTTTATTCATATACAATATATAATTTTTATATATTGTATCCAACAAATTGTTCTTGTTATAAAAGAACAATTCAGTAATGCTCAACCTGGCATTCTACAATTCATGTATAACTACACTAATATATTCAAGGTTTTTAATTTCCCTCTGATTCAGCAGACCATCAAAAAATGGACCTGATTAACATAGTTTTCTAATTGCCTATGTAAAAAATGCAATTTATTGAGGCAATTCTCTAATTCCCTCTATCTGAGTACCCTGGTACCTGAAATTACCGTTTTCTTCAGTGAAATTAGTTTGCTGCATCATGCCCAAAACTGAGGAATTCAGCTTACTTTCGCCAGACCCCCAACAGTTTTGAACATCAGACCACTACGTTCCTGATGAGAACAGATTTCTGGCCAGGACCTTTTGTGGTGTGTACTCTTAGCAACAGCAGCTCCCAGCTCACGCACAGGTTCAGCTCAGCCGCTATAATTCAAAACAGACTCTTGATAGCATCCCGTTAAACACAATAACTCTGTACTTGTTAGATATGAAATCACTTCCCTGCCTCTATGTCTTGTTAAACTTAAATAAAACACCTTAGATGGAATTACCTTCACAGCTGTGCTATTTTTAAACTTGTCAAGCATTTGTAGAGGCATACTATCTTTTACAGCATTTACCTAAAGGAGAAATTCAGACATCTAAAAGAAATTACCTAACGCCTGCTGGAATACGCTGGAGCATCCAGGATATCTGTGCAGGGCTGGCAGATACGATGTGGGACCTACAGGAGACCCACACCACTGAACTGGCAGTGAGAGGCCAGCTGGGATCCCCAGGGGCTCTAAAATGACACAGGAGGTCTATGTTTAGGCATATACAGTTTGTCTGAAATTATTAAAACAAAACACTAAAACAAAACAAAACAAAAAAAAAAAAACAACAAAAAAAGACCAAACAGAATTTTATATTATTACATTTAACTAAAAACAAGGAAAAAAATTGTAAAAACTCCAAATAAATAATTTTGTCGAAATCTCACACTTTACTGTATAGAATTTTGTCTAAATCTCATACTTCACTGTATAAAAACCTGTTGGAGATCATCACTGCTTGTTATCTAGGCCCTATAAAAATAAAGTGCATAATGAACTAGTGACATTTACAACATTTTCTAACTTCAAATTTTAGAATACCACTACATTTTCAAAGTTAAATACTCAAAAAGTCAAGAAACACTAATACAGAGTCATTTAAACCCATAACTACAGCTTTTAGCTATTTTAGAGCGAAGTTTTTATTCTAAATTTATATACTATTTTTTCTCATTCAGCAACTGAGTGCTTGATAGTGTTCACAAAAAAAAAAGCATTGTGACATTCATAGTTAAATAACATCCTGAAAAAGACATGGTTGCCTACAGTACAATTATTTTACATCACTTTGTTGTAATTACAAGTTCTAAAAATGTAAAATTTATTCCCACTTTAACGTGCTTCTCACAGCCAAGCCTTGGAGCTTGTTCTCGTGTTATTCCTCACGCAAATTTCCCTTTGATTCCAGGAAGAGTTTTGGTGGAGCATCATATCACACTAGCAAATCATAGAATCATAGAATCATAGAATGGTTAGAGTTGGAAGGGACCTTCAAAGGTCATCTAGTCCAACCCCCCTGCAAGGAGCAGGGACATCCCTGACTAGATCAGGTTGCTCAGAGCCTCATCCAGCCTGGCCTTGAATGTTTCCAGGGATGGGGCATCCACCACCTCTCTGGGCAACCTGTTCCAGTGCTCTACAACTCTCATTGTAAAAAATTTTTTCCTAATATCCAATGTAAATCTACCTCCCTCTAATTTAAACCCATTACCCCTCATCCTATCACAACAGGCCCTACTGAACAGCCTCTCCCCATCTTTCTTGTAGGCCCCCTTGAGGTACTGGAAGACCGCTATCAGGTCTCCCCGGAACCTCCTCTTCTCCAGGCTGAACAGCCCCAACTCTCTCAGCCTGTCCTCATAGGAGAGGTGCTCCAGCCCTCTGATCATCTTTGTGGCCCTCCTCTGGACCCTCTCCAACTGGTCCATGTCCTTCTTATGTTGGGGGCTCCAGAACTGGACACAGTACTCCAGGTGGGGTCTCACAGCACTTCTAGAAATCGCTGAAGAGAAGACAAACGTGGCTGGACTAGTCAGCTGGAAAATAACTGCGATGAAGGTACAAGAAAGGTAGATACAGTGCTAAGATGTATCAGGTGAAAGTATTTCTAGTAGGGTGTGGAAGCGGTTGCATTAATGTTGTGTGAAAAGCAGTAATGAAGGATGCACACTTCTGCTTGCCTTTGTTTAAAAAAGATGAATTTAGCTAAAAGTAATTCAGCTTCTGAAAGAAAACTATGCATATTTTCTTAGTTCAGTCTAGGATGCTCGGGCCCAAACTTTCCAGCTACATGCTGATGCAAATGCTAGGGGAAGGGACCACACGGGCCCCCACAACCCACCCCCCAGCCTGCTCCTGGGGAAAGTCAACGTCAGGTGAGAAAAGCCATTCTGGCAGGCTGTGCACAGCGCTTTGGCCCACAGCCTAGCACCTCTGGCTTATTAAAATCAAGCCTAAAATGGAGTGTCATTGATTTTCCTAAATACCTCAGGATGGAGAAAACCACAATAGAGAGAAAAAAAAACTATTTAATGTAAAAGAGCAATATAGACACGAGGGCCCTGGATCACTTCAGGTTGAAAGAAAAATATTTATAATCATCAGAGCTGTGATGGGTTGGAACAAACTTCCAGCAGGATATAGGGTGGGCAAGACACCTTCTGCATGGATTTCATGGTAAGTTTGTTTTAAACAGCCAGAAGATGAGACTCGGTAAACCAGAAGCCCTTAGCAATGCACCAGCAGGGTCTTGGTTCTTTACAATTCAGCCAAGCTTTCTCACCGTAATTATGAGAAATCAAAAAGAATCTCTTCTTGTTAAAGGAGGCTGAGCTAAAAACCAAATGAACACTTAAAGGAAAACATAAATGTTATGATAGACATAAAAATGATTGCGTGAGTATTTTCTGCTGGAGGGTCATTAATGGAGTAGAAAGTGAAATACTACTTTTGGTTACTTCAGACTAAATCTCAAGCAATTGTAATTATTCCAGTTGCTTCAATGATATTACTTCAAGTTTACCTTGAAGTAAATAATACCTGAATTCAACATCTTAATTCTCTGTTTTCTTCAGGGGAACTAAAGCCAAAAGCCCATCTTAAAGATTGATGAATATCACTGATTTTATAGTCATGGGGGGTGAGTAAGCAGTGGTGAAGATGTCACAGAGAACAGCAAAAAGCAGAAGACAGCTTTAACTAGACATTGGTTTGCCTTACCAGTCATTTGTCCCTTGTTGTTTATATGTCAGGATTGCATGCTGCACAAAGACTGTTAAAAAATGCAGACCAGCCAACTTTCTCTTGGTTTTTATTTGGAGTAAAGTATCCTTCAAAAGCTATATTTTAAGTAGATGTATTTTTTTCCTTCTTTGTCACAGCCAAATTCTCCAGTTCAGGAATTTACAATATTTTCCTTTTTCCAGAATGACACCTGCTGGTGGGAGAAGCATGGATGAATTGCAGATACTTTATAGGTTTGATTGTAGCTAACCTGACATATTCTCTGAGAATGCTCACCACCTGTATCCAGGCAAACTACTGAAAATACTGATTTGGAAATTGTAAAGGTGCTATAAGGAGTGTGTTGTGGAACTAATACAGTTTTCTAATCTGATTTAGTATTTTCTTTTAACAAATCACCAAGCTACCTACCTCTAAGACCACGCTTCATTGGTGTTTCAGTGTTGGACACAAGCACTGCTTTGGGATGCACACAGCATTAATATGTCAGATTGAGGTGAAAGCCAGAAGGAAAACCTCCCTATCCTATGCAAAAGCTACTGCACTGCTTCAAACCCTCGAGTGCAAGTAAAACCAGCTGCTGATGCAGCTATTGGTGCTTAACACTCCAAAAGATTAGCATTTCAAAGAGAAGTATTGTGCACATGTCTCTGACCTGGTACAGGAAGACACAGCAAGCCAAGACAGAAAGCAAGTTGTACCTTTACCAAAACTGTGACAAATACTCCTCGATACACCAGGCAGCATTAGGCTCTCTAACGGGCTTCCATACTCACAGCACTTCTGTTGCCTGAGTCTATTGGAACAGCCTTCCTTCCAGCTAAACTGGAGCCAGACTTGAGCTTTTGATGCCTCCAACACATTTACAGCAATATTTCCAAAAGTGATTTCTAATGCCAAGAACATTCTCACTGGGAATACGCAACTTTATTTCCTCTTTCTGAGATGCCAACTGTCCACCATCTTCTATAAAGGCAAGCTAAAATGTAGGTGCTCAGATTATCCTGAAGCTGGACTCTAAAACATCTAGAAATATGAATTATTGAATCTACTCTGGGATATTTTTTGACATTAACTTGTGGTAATTTTAATAAATCGGGTTTTGGGAACTGTATGTTTTAATCATGACTTACAAAGAAATATTTGTGAAAAATAAATGCCCAGTCAAAAAGGAAATAATATTAGAAAACCAATTCCGAATTAGAATTCAAAGAATCCTTTTGAATTATTTACAAAAGCGTAGGCAAACATACACATTCAAATGTGTTCCCCTTGGGTAAATTACTAATGTATAGGTACTACTATGGCATACCTCATTGTGACATCAGAAGGCAAACTTTGTTGACCAGACTGCGTTAGGCTGCCACTTAGGAGACTTGGCTTCTATTCCTGGATGTGTCACTGTCCTCCTTTATGGCTTTGAGCAGATAACTTCACATCTCTGTTCCTTCAGTTCTCCCATCTGTGAAAAGAAGATAACACTGCTTTATTATGATAGTCAAATGACTAATTTCCAAAGATTGTTTCTGTTTTTGTAAATGCAAACACATGAAAAGGGGGTACACTGCTGTAAACTCACTGGCAAATGCAAGACATGTGAGACTCTTTGTTTCAACAGACAGTTTAGATCCAGAGAGTTTCTTTAAACATATTTCTTGCAACGTTGATCAAAGCTTCAGTCTTACCTATGCTTGTACATACTTCTCTTTATAGAGTCCTTGTTTGTCACATATATAATCGTGGCTATCAAAAGCTGGAAACTTACCACAACTTCAGTTCATCCTCCTTAACAAAGCAATGACTTCACAAAGTGCCCAACTACATCTCTCTCAGCACTTCGCTGAGAACAGCAGCAAGCTGGAAGCAGAAAGACTGATATAATCCCAAAACCCGTAATAGCCTGGCCATCCCCACAAGCTAGCTGACGAGCAGAGAGGAAATTGCAGAAAAGATGCTGTCCTGGTTTCAGCTGGGATGGAGCTTTTTACTGTTGGAGCCTGAGGAGCTTTTACTGAAACAGGTTTTCTAGCTGCTTCCACTTAGCTGAAGGAGTATCTCCTTGAGCACATCATTATCAACAATTGACTGTGACCGTCTCGGTTCTGTGCTAGAATCCAGGGAAAAGACACTTCTCACCCCGAAGCGATAGCATTGCTTTTCTTGTCAGATTAGAAGTCAGCTTGAGTTTTGAGCTCAGGTTACTGCTGGCCCTTAAGCAGTCTTTACAGTTTTTAATGGTACACATGGTGACTGAAATGCGTGCATGGGATAGAAACAGCCCAGGATTCAAATAAGCCTCTGCACAAGGATGAGAGCTCCAAATTTGACCAAATTTTTCTGCTCTTTCAACCATACTTATTGAATTCACGTCATGGAATAACCTTGGCGTTGGGATTACTTTTACATGCCATTCTTTTTATTTCACCTAGGACATTCTTAACTTCAACCTTTTAAGCCTTGCTCACTGAATTGTGAGATACGCGTCATTGTCATAGACCCGGCCCACTTCTCACTAGGCAGCTACTGGGAAACTCGTTTGGATCCCAGCACTGCAGCTACAATGTTTTTAGGCGCTCTCATCACTTCTGGTAATGTGTTACCAGCATCATTTCCCGTAGAAGTCCTCCCATCCCTTCCCCCACCGAACAGCATATGCATGATGACGAGTCCCAGCTCATCCAAACTCCCTTAGCGGCTAAACCACGCTATGTCCAAAAAGCTCCTCCTCGAAGGCATTTTGGCTTCAGCTGACCTCCTTGGGGACAGCCATGGGCTCTGCAGAAGTGATCTCTAACATCAAAGTTAAGCATTACTTTAAACTGATCCACACAGAACAAGAAATAACTGTACATCATGCCATGGTTTAATCTTCTCACTAGTTTTGCATGTGTAGCTTTTTCTCTGCCTGATGGACATGCTTTTCTTCCTCCCGTAACCAGCTTCCTCCAGCTTTGGTTGATTCTGTACTTCAAAGAGTACTTTCTTCCCCTTAGAAAATATGTCCTTACACATGTCTTCTCCTTTGTCTCAAGCTCTCTTTGTTTGCCTTACCCACATAATTTCCGTATTTATCAGCATGCACCCTTCTGTTGCTTCTCTCAGAGAAACTCCTCTCTTTCCAACCGTAGTCCTTTGCAGCCAAGTCACAGGGAACTGCTTATCTCTAGGGTTCGGTAACTTTGGGCTGCACAGACACCATGCAGCCACTTCTCACTGACCAAGTACTCGTCCCACAAGGACCAATACCAGGTAACGTACGTTTTCTGAATGTCACTTACCCTGTATTGGCCCAAAGAGGTCTGGAAAGTCCAGGCTTGCAGCTGGGGAAGTGCAGCCGTTTATTTAGAGCACTCAAGACCAGTGAGTGGTGTAAGTCCTGGTGTGCAAGGTAAGCATGCACGGGGGCAACACTGGAAAGTGAAATGCTGTGTAGGGAACCAGAGGTCCCGGAAAGCTGAACCAACCTGTCCATCTGCACTTCTGCTTGTAGGACAGGATCTGAATGCAGCCACGAACACATGCCGCCCTCACGGCACTTGAGGAAAGCTCACTGTGCTCTTTCCTGGGCAGACAGTCTCCCTGCCTGGACCACAGGGCAGCAGAGGAGGCGTACACCGCTCCTTCCTTCTCATTAGGAATGGTTAATGCTATGCAGGAGTTTGACCCCCAAATGCAATACAGATCCAGAACCACAGCAGTTCCCCTTCACAGAGGAAGTAAGAAGGTTCCTGAGTGGTGCATATTTTTGTATTTCTACTTTTTGCATTGGCTTTTTGTCCTTCTATGCTGTTTCCCTTCTCCAAGTTGTTTCTTATTTTATAATCTTACCGTAAACACCAGAATGACAGTTTTCCATCTAAAAACATATACTTTCAGACAAAATGGCATATATTTTAAACTCTGACGAGAGCAATACAAGAGACAATCCACACTGTATGTGCCTTCTGCATCTGCACAGGACTGCTAAGCACTGCAAACCGCACAGGATGTAAAGTCAGTCTATGGGGAAAAAAAAAGTATAACTACCTCACCCAAACAAGCAGGTAAAATTGATTAGAGATCTGCTATTTCATAGAATCACAGAATGCTTTGGGTTGGAAGGGACCTTTAAAGGTCATCTAGTCCAACCCCCCTGCAAGGAGCAGGGACATCTCCAACCAGATCAGGTTGCTCAGAGCCTCATCCAACCTGGCCTTGAACGTTTCCAGGGATTGGGCATCCACCATCTCTCTGGGCAACCTGTGCCAGTGTTTCATTAAGTCCAAAATAGGATTGGTTGAGAAGTTATTTGGTGAAGAAGTATGTAATCTACCATGTTTATAGGTATCTTCAGAAATAGGTACCTACTTCGGCATGCGTTCTTCCAACCTATGTCTAGGAAGTTTATATCTCCCAGAAATACATAATTTTCAGTTGTTATTTATTTATCTACTTATACTACAGATATCTCTGTTCATGTCTAATTGATAAGGGTGAACTAAGGACTACAGTAGCCATCTGGAATGATCTCTACAGGTTCTGTTTTAACTAACTTTTCCCAAAGTCATTTTGATACAGACAAATTTTGTATTAGGCCATCAATAAATACTAATAATTGCTTTTTTCTAAGGGAGAATTTATGACGCATTGGGTTTTTTTGAGAAAGCTAGTATACAATATTTCCAGCTCACTCCCAAACCAATTGCATCACTGGACAGCACAAACCCCAGGGCTGCTGGACTCCTGGCTGCCCTTACACTGGGATACCTCAAAAAAGCAGCTGCCTGTGAATCACAAAACACTGGGGCTGGGTAGCCTGAAGGGGCAGCAGCAGCCTGAGGACTCAGGAGGTTTGGAAAGGGGGACCAGAAAGGTCTCATTCTCTACCAGCCTGGCAGGAGGCAAGAGGAGGAAGCCAGACAGCTGCTAGGCCACCACATGGACAAGGTGGGAACTGGCTATGATGGGGCAGGGGGAGACTTAGGAGCAGGTGAAGCCAGAATTTACTCCCTTCTATTTTTGGTGGTGCAGCTTTTGTCCACCTTAAGAGGTGACTTTATCCACTTCGCTATTTCTGATCAGCCTAGCAGAAATCTGAGGGAGCTGATGGGGCCGGTGAGGAAGGGGCAGCAGCCCCTGAGCTGGGCTCCTTCTGGGGCCTCAGTAGAGCTGATGTATCCTGGGAACAGCATCTTCACCCCACACAAGCAGCATTTTCCTACTGAGCATGGTTCCATCTGAAAACTTTTGACGAGCTCTTATCTGCAGCGCTACCAGCTCCACTTACCAGCAAAATATTTAAATCTTTCACAAGCATTAAAAATGTGAAGCAAGACCAGCATTTCAGCCACCAAATGAGTAATAACTCTGAAGCAGACTCAACAAGAAGCTTGTGGGAATTTTTGTCTAGCATTATTTACTACTACAAATTGCTTACCAGATCTTGCCTGTTCAGGCTGCTGTGCTTGTTACACTAACAGAAAAAAAAAGATGGATTCTGGGACTCCTTTTTTGTTGTGGTCTACTCTCACTCACTTTCACTAACACAATCCGAAAATGATGCCTCGGATTACAATAGCGTGATGGAAACTTTCTACTACACTTCAGCGAACCTTAAGGGAAAACATGTACATATGCGCTACAGATATTATGTGCATTTCCAGGAACCCTGTCAAAACTGATCACATGAAAAAAAGCCAAGACAATTAGGAAGAAAACTGCTTCACCAACTTCTTCCATTACTCATACCATAGGGCAGATGTAAGATCAAAACGAAAAGCGTTATCTTCAAAAGCCTTTTGAAAATTTGGCTGGGTTTCCTACCTTGTCACCTCCGAGGGCCACAGAGAGAATGAGCAGTCCATGATCTTTTGAGAAGCAAAACACCACCTAAAGTAGTGACACGGTTCAGGATTAGATCCAAACACTGAATTGTTTAATTCAAGAGCAAACCACATTGTACTTTGCTTATGCATCTGCAAACAGAATAGGATATGATGAAACAGAAAACTCTCCTTGTGGTTTTGTGTATATCATCCTTACCACTTTCATAATTAGAGGACACAGGCTGCCATTAAAGTCAATTGCAAAGTTCCCATTGATTTCAGTAGATGTAAACCAGGCATTAATATTATGCTTTTCAGTTTTCTTGAGGTTTAAACACCTCATAAAATAAATTTACAGATGAACTAGTAAATGTACACTTACAAAGAAACCTCCTAAGGAGTCCCTGAAGCCATATTTTTAAATGCGGCTATTCATTCAGTTTATATCGGACAGATTAAGGGACTGTCAAACAAGGGTGCACAGATCAAGAACAACACTAAGAAATGCTGCAAATATACTCCAGAAATATAATTCCAAAAATCATTTGACATATTTGACAAAACAGACTTAGAAGAGGGTTTTACATCATGCAACATATTTCATGAGCTCAGAAAACCCTATCTATTTATTTATCTGCCGATCCATTTCAATGACCTGTAAATGAAAACATGTACAGTATATGCAGCAAGGTTTTTTTTCCAGGAACCCTTTCAAAACCACTCACATAAAAATGCAAGAAAAGCTAATTGAGAAAGAGAGAAAAAGTGAGGGGGGAGAGAGAGTCTAACCGACAAGAACCATCCGGAGCTGACATTTTCTTCCATAGAGAGCTATGTGCCCATTGGGCATAATTTTTGATCTCACAAACTTTCCACATGCAAAACTCCAATTGACTTCAGTGCAAATGAATGAACTGCAGGATCTAATTAAGCCTGCTGAGGTTTAAAAAAACAATCTCATATGCTTTCTGAACATTACCATGAATTTCAGAGATTTTCAAGATAGTTTGCCTAATTCATCACCAAATAATAATTTATAAATAAAATAAGTATTTTATTTATAAATAATTATGATGTGTAAATATAAATAGAAGGTGAGCATTAGATGATAAACAGATATAAGAAACTAACAATTGCCTAACCTGAGTTGATGAAGGCTTTATTAAATGGAACGTCATACATGACATTGCCAAGAAAGAGTTGTGATTGACAGACAACATTTGCACAATTATCTTGTTCCAGATACTACTGGCACAAGACGAAAGGCTTTTCTGGGAATTAATAACCGCTTGGGAAATGTTTGCCCATTACCACACAGGACCATGGTAGAAAAGGTAAAGATACTGTCCAGCTCTCTAGAGCAGAATGCAACTGTCTTAACTTGAAGACCTTGTTTTCTTTTTCTATCATGCCCTGCTTCATTCAGAAAACACCTTGCACCTTCCCAACAAGTGAGCTAGAGTTCTGCAGTTACCATCCACCAATTTTCCTCAGTGCTGCTTCATCTCCAGAACAGATCTGTGACAGGGATGAAGTCATATGAAAAAAAAAAAACCACTGTGCAATCACAAAACTAGCATTAGTGTTTCTATGTAAACACACGGTGGAAGCATACTGAGGCTGTAGAGATCATTCTGTTATCTGCAATTTCAGGATACTTGTCCATGTAGCTTGAATATTATCTTAATAAGGTGGTTTGCATATACTTGTTTTTAAAAACAAACTAATAAAGACTATTTCCGCTATGTGCATCATACCCACAGAGGTCCATCAAGTAGGATGGTGCTTTCAGGCCCACACAGACTAATAGAGAAATGGACAGCAAAGAATCACAGAATTGTGGACTAACTTAGGTTGGGGAGGACCTCAGGAGGTCATGTGGTCCCACGCCCCCGCTCAAAGCAGGACTAATTTCAACTTTAGATGTGGTTGCTCAGGGCATTGTTGAGGTTGTCCAACTCTCCATCTGTATTCAGGCTAGTGGTAAAGAGAAACTATGCTGGAGGCTTGCCAAATGCACAGAAATGATAACATTTGGGAGCCTTGAGTTGCTTTCCAGCTCGTGAGGAACAGGCTCCCTACTCTCAGTTCCTCTGTGTAGCATCACTGCAGCTCAGAGCAATGCCCAGAGACAATACTACAGAGGTTGCCTCTGTTTTGGCCTCTGGTGCACCCAGCTAGTGACTGCTCAGTCATTCTGTGAGGACGGTGTATGGAAACTCTGATCATGGGAAGGAGCTATGCGAGGCGGAGAAGATGAAATCTCTGGAAATATTTGCTGTTAGGCTTTAGCAAATCTCTATGGAATATTTGGTAACTGTGTTTTTTTCCATGTCTTGAAACAGTTGAACAAGTTGGAAAGGCTTTGTGAGGATGGCAAAAGGCACATACCTGGTTCAAAGGCAGAGAAAGGTCTGCCTTTCCTCCAAAACATTTTAAAATACAGGGGTCCGATATTTTTTTTACATAAGTAGAAAACCACGGTTTTTACTAGCCACCTTCTTATAAATAGTTCAATCACTTTTCAATTAAAAAAATTTAAAAAACAACCAACCAAACAAAAACCCTAGAGACTGACATTGGATAAAAAAAAATTTAGCCTAAATACATTAAGTTCAGCAAAGCTCTGAAAAAAAAAAAAGGGAAAACAGAATCTTATAACAGGAAGTGTTGGGAAACCTTCATCATGGGCAGAGCTGCCCGTCCTGCCTATAATATTGTTTGTTAAGCACTTTGGAATCCTTAGAAGTGAACAGAACCGCATAACTGAAGCTGCTGGACTGCATTTCTCTGCTCCCCATTTCTGCTGCAGTATCTTACTGTTAATTATTGTTATAAACCGCAGCTGGCTGGTGAGAGCACCAGTTAAGTATATTTTCCTCTGGAACTAAATTCCAGGAAAAGAAAAAATTTTGAATATGCATTGCATCAGGATTAAAGACAATTTTTGAAGTTTGCTTCCAGAGAAAATGCTGGTGCATTCAAACCCTATTAATGTACAGGGGAGGGAGTGCCAAAGGACGAGAGCACTCCACAAATACAGCTGTGATTCCATGAAGTCAGAGCAAGCAGCTCCTTGCCCACAAGATGAGGTAAGGGATGTAGTGTAACAGCCCACATAACACAAACGGATCTTGCAGCTTTAACTATGTGGGCCATGAGGCCCCAAAACTAACAATATATGTGTAGCTTTTGTATTCAGCTTGGATTTTATTTGACAGTTCTAAATCCTGATTTTTTTTTAAATATTCTTTCTACCGCCATTATTATTAAGGGGTTGGGTTTTTTTTTCTGAGCTTCCAGTATGCAACATCGCTAGCTAGTAATGGATCACTGCTGAACTCTCCATCCTGTTGTACTCAGCAGAAAGTTTGCTTCTGACTTCAGAGAAGCAAGATTTTCACCCCACAGGAAATCAAGGTAAGTGGGAAATAATACTTATTTCATCCAATTAAATAGGAAAGCTCACATGCTTTCAGGATCTCAGTCCACTGACATTTCCTTTTTCTGTCAGAAAAATACAGTTGGGAGGATATGTAATATAAAATACAAAAAAGGTGCTGTAACACAGAGTGAGACAAGGGGGCCAAAGCTGTAAATTCCTTCCATCGACATGGTAATCTTTATTTGTAAAAGGCCAATATTGAGCAGGCAGTGAAAACAGAAATGCATAACCACATCACATCATTCCACTGCCAGAAATATTCATACTAATTTCCACCATCAAACACACAGTATGATTACTTAAAGGGTTTTTTTTAACCAATCCTACTTACAAAAACAAAATCCTCAAGATGGTATAACTTCACATTTTCATATTCTGTAACACGAATATACATCAAATTGGCAACAATCTGTACCTTGTGTACAAGCCTCCTTCAGGGTCATTAACACGGAATCAACTCCTTGCAGTAAGTAAACACTTCTTTTTCTTGGTTTTTATGTTAAAAATTGAAAATTAATCTTGCAAGTCATTTTGAACCAGCAAAACAGGGTTGACAAAGCAACCACTGTAGTCTGATATCTTTTATTAGGCCAACTTAGAGTTCAAAAATATGCAAGCCTCCTTGACCACACACAAGTTCATGTATGCAGAACTCCAGGCTGGACCCATAAAACGTATTAAACTACTTGCTTTGTCACTACAGATATATAGAGAGAGTATATATGTATATAATGCATATGCATACACACTTGAAAGGCTTCAGAATAAACTGTTCATTGATACAGGTTTAAAATAACAACTCTGAAGGATTTCTGTGGGTTGGCGTGTAATCTTCTTATATATCACTGGGTTTAATAATGAAAATTTAGCAGCACAAAAAACAAATCCTGCTTCTGATTTTTAATGAGATCTAATTCCTATGAAAAAAAACCTCATGATTCTTAGTAATAGTGTTAGTAACCATACGTTCTTTGCTGCTAATAATAATAACAACAAGAATACACAGCAAAGACGCAGCACTGTGTTTCACATCAAGTGTTTTACAAGGAACAATACAGAGGGTTACTAACGTTGTACTAGCTATGATACTTTTAATTGCTCTGTGTAGGTAAAACCCACTCTAAGTGGATATGTCTCTTCTGCATAAGAATTCAGATGTTTCTAAAGTTGCTATGTGTCCACAACAAGGTGCAGACATAACGTGCTCACCTCTGCTTTTCCTGCCACAAGCATGTAAACAGCTCAGCACCCAGTTCCTTAGTAGCTCTCAGTCCACATGATGAGCCTTCCATCTGTGGAACAGAAGGATCAGTTGTGGGAGCTACATACAAAGAACATATCAAATAATTAAAGTGTCAAAGGCAGCCACTCTTCTTTCTTCAAATTCTGGCACCTGTGAAACTCTTTCAGGGTGTTTTGTTAGGAGTGTAGTCACACCAGTAAATGCAAGCTATCCCTTGGAGCAAAGACTAAAGAATCAGTGTCCTTCTAGCCTTTGTACTACTAGCACAAGTTCTGCTTCATAAATGTGAGTATCAGTGATTGTGTGGTGTCTCTACAGCCCTCAGCTACCAGAACTCTACCGGCACATACTGTGGCAGTACCCTGTGCTCTAGTTGTGTACGCCTTGAGATGGGTCGTTGGATCAAATTTGATAACATCAAATGTTATCTGAGAAAGTCTGCTAACTCATTTCAAATGAGTTCAAAGTTGATACTACATCCTTTTAGATTTGATCCTGAACAACAAAGGCTCTTTGAGACCAAAGAGCATCACAGATTTGCAGAAGAGCTTGGTCTGGCTAAGGCAGTACATTGAAGAAGGATCAACATTTCGATCCTTCTACCAGTGAACTGGATCACCAGTAAGTGGATATACTGATTAATAAGAAATCTGAGACCACCTCCAGAATAAATTTAAGATGTGGCCTCAGTGCTACCCTATCCCACTGAAAATAATACGGGGATTAGACATAAAAGTTAGAACTTTATTTTTCCCTGAGCTGAGGTAATGGCTACTAAAAATGTGGAGTTCATTGACAGATGATTTAGTGAACATGATGACAGATGCTCAAACACAGCTCCATTAAAGATAAAAGCAACATGCTTAAATCTCATGAGGAGGGATTTTTTTCTTATTGGTAGAGAATGTATGTCAAGACCTTTAGAAACCTAGGAACCACATAATGAGAAAATAACAAAGAATCAGCACTCCTAAGTGTCTGGCTGAAGTTCCCACTAAACGGGCTTTGATAGATCATGTTTTCCTGACAACAAAGACACCAGAAGGATTGGCTGGATTGTAGCTCCTTACTGCAACCTATGATGAAAAAGACTTCCTGTAGCCAAACAGAAAGCCGAAGAGAGGACTTTCTCCCTAAAAATATGGGGTATTTGCACTTCTAGAGTAAATCTAGTCCAGAGATACCATCTGAGAACAGCAATACCATCATAGGCAGAAGGAGGAGTCATAGATATAGTATCAAACAAAAATATTGGGACATTATGTTCCTTGAAGAGAACAGTTTTATAAGTTACAGGTAAGATACTGAAGATCTAAAAACTATAATTAGTTATGCTTTTGCTTCTGAGAGTTAAACCTCCATTGCCTGTTGCAGTACCAGCTGCAACACACTGACTCAGTCAGCCTCAGTGTTTCATATCCTTTACTTGTTTGTTATCAATGAGAGTGACTGAAAGGCTTGCTAAGAGCTGTCCTCCTTTTGTCTGTGAGCCTCAGTGACAGCTCACTGCTGCTACAGCACTAGTCTTCTGGAAACACTGGTCTTGGATGCAGCTGATGATAGTGGGTGGCCTCAGCCCTCTCATTAAAATGACACTAGAGAAGAGAAACAGACACTTCAAACATGAGGTTCTTCTCATCATAAACGAAATGTCAAAAACTGGTCAGATGAATAATTCCCTAGAATAACCTGCTCCTTTCCATTAACCATAAACGTTACCTAAGGTGGCATGCTTCGATACAAACATCCATATTGCAGACATCTACATTTAGAGTAGAAGAATCCCACCCTAGACATCTGCATCTCAGAAGAGGAAAACATGCCTTATGGCACAGATGCACCTAGGAGGTGATATCATCAGTCTTCCACATTACAAAGACTGACAATTTTGACTCCCAAGTCTTCTCTGGGCATTCACAATTAATTACAAACTGCACATTTGGAAGGAATGTGGCCTATTTCTCAAGAGCAGAACACAGATTATGGCCATCATGTCATACTTCTTTTACATATGGCTTAAAGCCTGGGAATTTCATAAAGCTGACCATTAAAAGAAATTGCATGCATATTAACTACTATTTTATTTATTTGCCAACAAACACAGAGAAACACCTACCTTAACAAAAAATATAGCAACTATGAAGTACAGCAGCAACAAACTATCCCCAACTCATATATGCAGGCAAACGCAAAGGCTGATCTACTTCTTTGCCAAGGAACCCAAAGATAGAGATTTGGGGCTGCTTTTCACCCTTGGATGGCGTCCAGTGCAGAGAAAGTATATGGTCTGTGATTTAACAGACTCAGAAAAAAAAACAAGCTTTTCATCTTGCTTTGTAACAAAATTCCTCCATAATATTTTCATAATTAAAAACTAGGAGTAGGCAGGTGAGAGGCAGAGCTGTTCCACGTGAACAAAGAGATAAGATAGGAAGGCGTAATTGGGGCTCCTACTTCCAGTTCCTACTGCATAAGCTATAAAATACAAAATTGCTGTAATGTCTTTCTCAGATAGCTTTACCTCATACTGTCTTCCAAGCTAGAGAAGGCCTACAGACCTCCTCTGATATGTTTACACTGAATTAATATTAATTAATGATGAAGGGTACAACAAATGTGTTCAGCTGACCAAATACAGATGTCTACATAAGAGTGAGATGAACCATCTCTAAACTCCCCTGATTGTATCAACTAGTTTGACTACAAAGGGCATTTAGACACCCAACTGACATGTGGACACCTACATTTACCCTGAAGGTAAGCATTGACAATCTCTCCCAGGTCTCACAGCTCTCACTGGCAGATAGGTGAATATTCTGGACTAGCTTAGTAATGAATTACATGATCTTAACAAAATGGAGAAATGGTCTGAGAACAATAGGAGGCAATTCTACTAAGACAAGAATAAAGCTCTATGCTTAGACAGCACATGAAGGATGGGGAGTGATAGGCTAAGAGCAGTTCTGAGAAAAATACCCTAAGATTATAGCTGAATAAACTGAAGATTAATCATCAGTGTTATCTGGTTATGAAAAAAACCAATCATAATATGATAGGACGTACACCTGACAAGGCATATGAAGGAAACTTTCCATTCTGCTTGGCATAGGTTACATTGCATCCTGTTTTGGGCACTGCACATCAGGAAAGACAGAAAATAAAAGTAAACCTGCAAGAATTTCTGGAGATCAAGAAAGAAATAAGTTATTCTCAAGCCATTTCAAATCAAGATCCAGAAGAGGTAGCAATGGGCTTAATTTGCAGCAAAAGAGATTCAGATTACAGATCAGGCTTGTACATATAACTTGCATATGTTATAAAGGACAGTTTTCTAAAATTATTAAACACTGCAGTGAACCACTTTGAGAGGTTCTGAAATCTCCAGTCTTGAAGGTCTTCGAAAGCAGATTAGTCAAATATCTGTTAAGAACAACATATTTAATTCTGCCCTGATCAGGGGGAAGGAGTAGATGACTTCAGATCTGCTCTAGCACTGCTTTCTATAATTCCGTGATAATATGCTGGTTTTGTGTAGTGGCGTGGGCTATGGTGGCAGCTTCTACAAGAAGCTGCTAGAGGTTTCCCCTTTGTCCAGTGGACTCAGCCAGGTCTAGGGCAGACCTGCCTCTGGCCAGGACCAAGCTAATTGGTGACAGTGATAATGTCTTTGTGATAATGTATTTAAGAAGGGGAAAAAAAAATTAAAAAAATAAAAAAAAACAAACCAGGAAGCAGAAGCAGGAGCAGAGAGAGGGAGGCAAGGGCCTCTGGGCCTTGCGGCCCACACCCTCCAGCCTCCCACCAGGTGGCCGACTGGGCCCGACTCAGCCCAGCCTGGCTGCAAGAAGTGAAGAGAGGAGATGTGAAGAGAACCTGAGAGGCGTCTGCCTGAGCCGATTGTGAAGAATTTCTTGTGAGAGGAACGGCTGCAGACGCCAAGGTCACTGAAGAAGGAGGAGGAGTAGTAATATGGCTCCTGGCCAAGATTCCCCTGCAGCCCGTGGTGCAGCCCATGGTGAGGCCGGCTGTGCCCCTGCAGCCCATGGAGGCCCACGGAGGAGCAGAGATCCACCTGCAGCCCGGGGAGGACCCCACGTCGGGGTAGGTGGATGCCTGAAGGAGGCTGTGGCCCGTGGAGGGCCCACACTGGGGCAGCCTTTCCAGACAGACTGCACCTCGTGGAAAAAAAGACCCACGCCAGAGCAGTTCATGAAGAACTGTAGCCGGTGGGTGGGACCCCACACTGGAGCAGGGGAGGAATGTGAGGAGTTCTTCCCCTGAGGAGGAAGAAGCGGTGTAAAGCAACAAGTGATGAACTGACCGTAACCCCCATTCCCTCTTCCCCCCTGTGCCACTCGGGGAGGGAAGGAGGCAGAGATAATTGAAATGAAGTTAAGCCCAGGAAGAGGGAGGGGTGGGGGGAACTTGTTTTTGTTCTCTCGCATTATCCTGCTTTGGTTTTATTAATAATAGCAAAAAAATTAGTTTTGCCCAAGTTGAGTCTGTTTTGGCCATAACAATAACTTGAATGATCTCTCCCTGTTCTTATCTCAAACCTCAAGCTTTTTGTTATATTTTCTCTCCTCCATTCTCTCAGAGGGTGGGGAGAGAGTGAAAAACTGTGTAGCCTGGTCCCAAGAGGGGCTAAACTATTACAGATAACAACCCCTTTTAGAGATATAGAGGCAAAAATATAACTTACCTTTGACTGCAACAGTGTGCCATATCCAAAATTAGGATAGATTGACTTCTCATTCTTTTAAGTGACAGCAGCCAGTAATATTGACCTATTCTTAAAAAAAAATAATAATTCTTTTTTAAATAGCCACATTTTAAAAATAGATCATAGAATCAAAGAATAGTTTGGGTCAGAAGGAACCTTTAAAGAGCATCTAGTCCAGCTCCCTTGCCTTGGGCAGGGACATCTTTCATCAGTTCAGGTTGCTCAAAGCCCTGTCCAGCCAGACTTGGAACACTTCCAGGGATGAGGCATCCACAACTTACAAGTGAGGACCCTCACTTACAATGGAAGGGACTTTGTCCTCCCAGTCCCTGCCTTGAAGTTCAGGGGCTTGAGAGATGTGGGAAGAGAGATTACCACTGAAAACTGAAGAAAAAAAAATTGTTGAGTACTTCAGCCTTCTCCATGTGATAGGACAAGGGGTAATGGGTTTAAATTAGAAGGAGGGAGGTTTAGATTAGATATTAGAAAAAAATTTTTCACAATGAGAGTTGTAGAGCACTGGAACAGGTTGCCCAGAGAGGTGGTGGATGCCCCATCCCTGGAAACGTTCAAGGCCAGGCTGGATGGGGCTCTGAGCAACCTGATCTAGTCAGGGAGGTCCCTGCTTCTTGCAGGGGGGTTGGACTAGATGACCTTTGAAGGTCCCTTCCAACTCTAACCATTCTATGATTCTATGATTCTATGATTCTATGTCACTTGTCACTAGTTCTCCTGTCTCATTTATCAGAGGAGGGGTAAGTACCGCTTGCAAATTTAAAAAAGTTCATAACTACATTATTGTTGAATCTGTAAATACAAACTAAGGAATTTCATCATTTTAATCTCTAAAAAGCAGTCTTGTATTTACAGACACATTAATTACTTAGTATAGTAAATATATGCATATTACATAGCAAAGAGTGATACAAAACTGTGCATGCAACTTCATGTAGTATTTTTGTATCTTTTTAAGTTGCCTGTAAATTCCCGTAAACAAAGATACCAAAGAAAACTTGAAAGAATGCAGCAGTATCATCTCTGTCATATGTAAAGATCAGTTTCATTTTCTTCAGTGACTTGCCTGCAGAATAATGTAAACACAGACCCAGAAGTATGATCTCATTCTTTGACCTTTTCAAAACAGATGGGTTGGGGGATCACCATGAAAACTGCAACTTCAAAATCGTCTAAGACGGTTCAGAAAGCATGCCAGTCATTTGCACTGAACTAAGACAATTTTTTGGCATTATATTTCAATGACCTTGCACCCAGGGTCAAAAAAAAATACCTCGTAATTTGTTCTAGATGGCCCAAGCACATAGCCACCACTTCTGCAGGGTCCCCTGGCAATACTACGGAGCCTACCAGCAAAGCAGTGTTCAGGAGGAGAAGCATAAACACGGCAATTTACATTTTCAAGCCAAGTGTTCTTTTACACCTGCCCATGCTTCTTCCTTTCTGCGATGTGCATGTCTACCGTAAATGGAGTGTCTCATGCTCTGCATACTGCTGTAGTGGATACGCACAATGACTCTTCTCTGTGCATTGGGAAAACCCCCTTGAGAATTGTTGTTCAGCACCTTGGGCTTGTACATACCAATCCTAAAAAAGTAGTCACATGTACCACCAGACTTTAAAATTTATGACCTTATAAATTAACAAGGTTGTCAGGTCTATCAGATTACAATAAAATCCTCATGCCATTTTTGGTTTCTGTAACGCCTCAAGTAGCAACGTGGAAGCCTGTGGCTCCAGGTCATGCACTGTCTTCTGGAACTTCATCAGTGACACTCACCATCCAGATCCACAGATGCTGTAGCACAGACAGTTTAGCTCTGTTTAGCCTTACTCCTTCTTAAGATTTTTTCAGGGTTAGAAGAGACTCGATCTAAACCTGCATTTCTTAACCAGGCAACAAGAGGCATGATGGCAGTTATGAGAGAAGTGATATATCAGGAGATAGAAAGCTCGTGATTACGTATGGGGTTATAATGGGAGGCATCTGGATACTGTACACTTAAACAGTGCCCTGCTGATATCAAGCTTTCCTAAAATTCAAATCAACAGGGCACTCACCAATGTGGAGATTTTGTCTCTCTTTCTGTAATGATTAATAGAGACTAGAAGTTATTTGTTATGCACCTGACACAAAAAGCAAAAAATGCATAACTTAACAGTAGACATCTAAAATACAGATGTCTACCTCTGACCAGTCAGATCACACTCTACACAAACGGGTATTTCTGAGTGCAACTCCTCTCTAGACCAGATTAGATCATTTATGTATTCTAACTACCTACTTCTCTCTTCTGAATATAACGAAGTGTGATGGGACATGGTGCACACCGTACATCTCTAAAGATAAATTATTTTAACATGTATCAGATTTTCAGCCAGCTTAATATTGGCATGCCCTACTAAGGATGATCAAGTTAATCATTGTCAGTTTCAGATCTCTGGCTGCAAGTTGTATTTCCCCTGGCCCTATGCAGGACACTTTCTGTGCATTTTCATTACACATCAGAATGAAAGTTTTATTTTAATTGTTTCTTTCTCTTTTGGTGTGTTCCAGAGGTCCAACTGTTTTCTTTTTGTTTTGCTACAAATAACATCGGAATGTTGCGTGGCTCAAACACTAGTGTCCCACACCACCACACCCACCTGTAGAAAAGGTGGAAAAGGCTCCCGGGCGGTGTCTCACATCGGATTGCTCAGGCAGTCCCGCTGCCCAGACTGTAACACCACACTAACCCTGCCAGATGTACTTCAGCTTGTAAGCCCCGCTTCTCCAGTTCGATTTCAGTCAGGTTGCCGTCTTCTCTCATAGACAGCGCCTTCACATGAGGCCATAATTTGGGAACTGCTCCTCCAGGACACAAAAAGGCTTGAGTTATGTGTATATAGACTTTTCTGGATAAGACTAGGTGCTGACATACTAATCTAGTTTCCTTCTGCAACAGGATAACAGATGGGAGAAGCAGGAGGTGTCATATCTTGACTGGTTTTGATACTAACACGTATTATTCTTCTACCTAAGACAGAGAAACACAGTTTAGATGAAACTAGTATATGATGAGTACAAACTGGCTGGGAAGTCATTCACTAGAAACATTTATCAATGGTTAGTTCTAGAAATTGAAGGATGTATAGAGTAGGCTTCCTCAGGAATCTGTGCTAAATCTGGGGCTTCTCAATATTTCCATTAACAACTTGAATGAGGGAAGATAAAATAAGCTTATTTGTTATTGCAGATGATCCCATGCTAATAGAGGCTGCCAGCTCACTAGAAGATAGGACTGAAATTCAGACTATCTTGACAAACTGGAGAAACAATCTTAAAAATAGGTGGCAAATCAATAAGGACATATGCAAAGTCCTTCACTTTCACACTGAACAAATACAGACTAGGCAAGAATTGGTAAAACAGCAGCCTGGTAGGAAGGAGTTATGGGAGCACAGGCAGGGTATAGTCAACTGCACTGCTGCAAATAAAAAAAAAACCAAAACCTTAAAAAAAAAGCAAATCCCATAGTGGGATACATAAAGAGTAGGACAGCCTTTAGGAGACTTGAGTCATCTGCTCCTTCAGCAGCCGCAAGGTCTTAGCTGGAAAACTGAGTGCAGTTTGAGACATGGTAAAAGAGAAATCAGACTGAATTCAGAAAAGAGAGGCAAGAATCGTCAGAGGTCCAAAAAAAAAAAAAAAATGAACCCTATGAAGAAAAAGCAAAAGGACTGATATGGTTTAGTCTATGGATGACTACAGAAAACATGCCAAGGAAAGACTTCCAGCATGAAGGATGGTTAAACACCAGCACAGACTGCACAGAGGGGGTGTGAAATCTCCATCCCTGGATGTCTTTAGGAACAGGCTAGACAAATGGAAAAGACAGAAGGATAGCAGATCATCAGAGCACAGGGAGAGGTTCAGCGGTCTCTGAGGTCCCTTCTAACACTGTTTTCTAGGATACAGTCACTCTGCACCTTCTAAACTTTTTGTTGTGAGTAGTTGGGTTTAGAGTGATTGTACAAAGAGCAGCATTTCTCATTCGGCATCCCCGGAGCTGAATGAACCTGAGCTTTTTACTTGTTATAAATTCAGTTAGTCCGCTGCTTCTCAGAGTTCACTGCACTAAAGCTAAGGCAGTTAGACAGCCTGCTTTTATAATGCTTTCATTGAATAAATTTGCAAAGCTGCTACCTCGAGTCTACATTATTGCTCAGCACCACTTTGTTAATTTGGAATCCAGATCTGGTGACTGATTTAGGAAAACAGTTCAGCTAATCCCTAGTGAATAGAAATCCTCAGCCTAAGATTGTATGGCTCACCAGATTCCCACATGTGCAAATGCAGCAGCTGCCTTGCAAAGGGAAGTTAAAATATAAAGTACGAACTTTAGGAGGTTTTTGCACGACTTGCTTATTTTCCTTCTGTGGAGATCTAGGGCTCCAAAAGGAAGGAGTAGAGACAATCACAAACTTTCCCGGTAGACAACTTTTGCAGTAAGGTGGCAAGTGCATGTATGTATCCTAGAAAGCTCTTTGAGGGCAGCAGCTCTGGCAGGAGAACGTTCAGAGCTACTGTTAAAAACCATGATTCTGCTAATTAGCCTCGTGTCTTTTCTTCAATCTGCCGATACAATTAGCATGCATGCCCATGTGATATCACTAACCTATATATTTTCAACTATTTCCATGTAGTTGCCTTCTGCATGATAAAACACGCACAGGCAGAGTACTACAAATTATAATTCCTCAGTGAGAGTTTCTGGGAAGGCATTTGTTGTCATGGGAAGGCCCCTCTGCAGATCGCTTCCTGCCTGATAGGAAGCCCTTGATTGACCCACAATCCATTGAGCTTTGGGAGAGCACATAAGGCCCATTTCTCCACTCAAACTTGGCATGAGGTGGACAAGCAACTGACGTTCCTGGGATGCTGAGACAGGCCAGTCAGCCAGACCCATCTTATATACTGTACTTGCTCCTGCAGTAGCCATCCAAATTTAGAAATAAATGAATAAATGTAATAAAAATAACTATTTTAATGATGGCAACAATGAAAAGTCAGTTCTTCCTCAAAATTATTATAAAGACATAATAACTGCTTTCAGATAAGTCCTTCTGAGTGGCACTGAATTAGTGAATGGTTCTAGCACAGTTCAAACTAAAGTAGTTTCTACTGAAGAGAAGCACAAAACTCTCACTTACCCCTACTTGGGAGAATATTCCTCAACTATGATTCTTTCTGTGGCCATATTATTCACAATATGAGTTTTGAGAGCATTATGTAAGCTGACCAGTTATATATTGATTTATATATGACCCTGGATATCTCAGATGCATGCCTCCCTCTTCTCATTCTTGCTGTGCCCTCCAACCCCACTTTTTTTTTCCTCTTTCCCTCTCCCATACTTTCTTCCACTGTTTTTGAGATTTCTTTGGTTTCTTTCCAAATGAAGTTGGATGTGATTAACCTTGGAAGTTCTGAGTACCTTTTCGACAGTCTGCTGCTTCTCTCCTCTTCTCAGAAGCTAAGAGATTTACTTCTACAATCCTCTCACCTCCTGCCAATTACAAAATGGAGCTCAGTTCTCTAACAGGGCAGTGCAGGACACTAGACCAGAACAGCTGAAATCAGGAAGCAGGATATTCTTGTCCAGGGTTACTTTCTAGCAAATGCACATTTACAGATGCAACTAGAGATCTTTGATATAATACCTAAGAAAAAGATGAGACTCAAAATCTAAAGCTACTCAGATATTTACCTCCTACTACCTAACAAGAAATATTTAAACAGGAGTCAGATGCCCAAGGATCCCAGATGACATTTGGGGATCCAGGCCTATGGTCCCATCTGAGCCACCCAAACACCAAATAATTCAAGACGCTCTCAGATGGATGACAGCCTCATGTGGAAAACTTTGCCAAAGTTTCTGAACTAAACATAGTTCTGGGCTGTGAATTAGATGTTGCTGGTCGGTTTCTTGAAATCTGTATCAGAGATAGCCAATGTGCATCCTAGAAATGGTTGTATATAACATATGGAAAGCAAGGGGCCATACAAAGATGTGTTAATTGCGTTAACTTAGCGATAGTTTTTGTAGTGCCACAGATACTTGAGCCACTCACTTGAGCTGTAATAAAAGGCAAGCAGCATTTAGTAAAATAGGGTAACTATTTTGTGATGAGCAAATACTTTCTGAACATAATTTTACACTGACATGCTTTTAGTAACAAAAAGTATTTTATTTTCATATAACATTTTATAATTTTTGCTAATATCCTTAGGCTGTCATGGTTACAACATGACTATCACATTTACAAGCATGCTACAACTCTCCATAATCGCTGTAAGTCAGTATACAGAATTGCTGTAATGAGTAAAATAGTTTGTGGACTCCCCAGAAATGATCTTACCCAAGTAAGCTTATAAGCCAGGTAGGCAACATACAAACAAGAACAGGGTGTAACAGCTGATAAAAATAATAAAATAATAAAAATTAATAATAATAATAATAATAATATACCTATTAAAGTGAAGAAATGCTAATCCTGAGGACACATTCTTCTCCTTCAGATGTTTTCCCCAACTTCTTTTTGTTTCTTTGTGGGGAAGAATGACTGCAATACAAAGAAAAAGAGACATAACTGGGACAGTAGCTATATGCTAGATGCTACTGTATCCAGACTTCAGGAACCAAGCCTCTAAAGGTAGGGTACAAAGTTCCAAATCAAGTACTTTGATTTGCTGTGAAATACATGAGAAGATCTAGACTCTCAGAAGAGTGACACGTATGTAGTTGCACATTAAGTCACGTAGAGTTAGGTGATACAACAGGCCAGGCATGTAAAGCTTCTGAAATGTCATTTCTCTCTAGTATTTGCATACCTTGAAGCAACAACCCCAAACCAATTTGAATTCTAGGCCGGAAACTGGGATTGTCCCTAAGCACTGAGCATTGCAAATGCAGGTGAGCGCTGCAGCAGAAGCAGCACTATGGCATCGGCACATTGCAAATCTCCCTGGCCACACAGGCATACATTTTATTAACCAAAGTACTTTCAGTTCTATCCATGCAGATGTACATTACAGATATTGAATAAACTTTCTCTGTACATTAGCCCTTTCGTACACCAGTCATTTTGGTTGCTCTTCTCTGAATTCCCCCTAGAGCACTTACTAATTTATGACTGAGAAGTAATATTAATTAATCTATTAAAATGAGGACATACACATTCAGATGTATGCAGAGAAGCATTTTTTTCAATATTTACTCTTAATTAACATCTTGATGAGTCAAATCCCCACTGTTACATTGCCAAGTCAAATAAAATTTCACCAGCGATTAAAGTTGTCCTGTGGGATTGTACAAAACACACATCTTTAATGAATTTGGTCCACAAAACACACATGGCTAAGAAAGAACTGCATTTTCTATCTCTAAGCAAAAGTAATGAAGAAAACACCTCTTCAGAGCCACTGGCATTTCAGAGTGCAAATAATTTTCTATTTCAATGGATGAGGGTTGATATTTTTTATATCATTCTATGAGAACTGTATATAATGAGTCTAAATTATTCTCCTGGAACTGTTGTCCCACACTCACAGATACACAAGGTGCTTTCAGCTTGCTTGGAAGCTCTCAAAGGCCACGGCTGAGATGCAAACATAACGCTACTTAAAAAAAAAAAAAAAAAAAAA
>WHYT01015463.1:203842-216501 GCA_009806455.1 Tetrax tetrax | reverse complement strand
AAAAAAAAAAAAAAAAAAAAAAAAAAAAAGCACTGGAAGATTTCATTGGTTTCTTGAAAACAATAATCAGTTCACAAACTTTCCTTTTCAGGGGATATTTTGTTATCTGAGGAAAGGGAATGAAAAAGTCAGTATAGCACAAACGTACCTGTGAATTAAGCTCTCTGGGGGCAGATGCAGGCAAGCTGCAATACCGTAGACCTCTGCACTGGCTATGTAGTCCCAAGTGATGTGCGTTCTGCAGAGCAGTGTCCTGTGCAGACATAGCCAAATCCCAGGAACAGGTTTTAAGGATATCTTGAACCTGAAGCTGAGTGTTCACACTCCTTCCCTGTATCCTTAGCATGGAGGTGTGTGAGAAGGCATCTCACAAGTAGG
Source organism: Tetrax tetrax (assembly GCA_009806455.1). Taxonomy (NCBI): domain Eukaryota; kingdom Metazoa; phylum Chordata; class Aves; order Otidiformes; family Otididae; genus Tetrax; species Tetrax tetrax. The sequence continues at coordinate 216,123 of WHYT01015463.1, read as the reverse complement.
TGGAGGTTTTTCTAAAGAACACTTCCCTCCAGCAGTAGCTGACAGAGGAACAGGCTATGACACTATTGCAAGATGGAGGAAATGATAACAACTCCTGTAGCTATTATTTGCTGCCATTAACAACATGGGCGATGGGTGGAAAGATAGTGGAAAGGCAATGCCATCTCTGTGGCCTACCTTCAAGCGCATAGCCTGAAAATCCAGCCTGATGTTTATATAGTGTTTTGAACCTCTAATCTCCCAAATGCTGCGATTAATTTATTGTGCTTAAGGTTATAACTGCTTTTAAATTTTACAGTTTAACACCATGTGTTAGAATTGACAAACGTCATTCCCCGTTGAGTAAATAACCAAACCTAAGCCTGGGGGCTGAGAGCTGGAAAGGTAGCCAGTGGTTGTGAAGGGCAGGAAGCCCCAAAAGGAGAAGCATTTCATTGGTATCTCGGGAAGAGGAGGAGGAAAAGGTGCAGTGGAGGGGCCTAGAAGTTGTTTATTTTACACAGGCTGTGTTGTACTTAGCAGGCATTTCCCTTAAGGAAAGGAAGCCTGGCACGAAGTGGAGAAAGGACTGTCATTTTACTGGCACAGCAAAGTTTGGGCAACAAACCATACCAGTGTGTGTGGGTACCCTCTCCTAGAGAAATAACTTGCAGTGTGGGGTGCAAACCTTGCCTTCAGGGTCAGGGGAAGAAAAGTTGGAGCTGGTCAGCCAGGAGAAGAGGAGGCTCAGGGGAGACCTGATAGCGGTCTTCCAGTACCTCAAGGGGGCCTACAAGAAAGATGGGGAGAGGCTGTTCAGTAGGGTCTGTTGCAACAGGACTAGGGGTAACAGTTTCAAAATAGAGGGAGGTAGATTTAGATTAGATATTAGGAAAAAATTTTTTACAATGACGGTTGTAGAACACTGAAACAGGTTGGCCAGAGAGGTGGTGGATGCCCCATCCCTGGAAACATTCAAGACCAGGTTAGATGGGGCTCTGAGCAACCTGATCTGGCTGGAGGTGTCCCTGCTCCTTGTAGGGGGGTTGGACTAGATGACCTTTGAAAGTCCCTTCCAACCCTAACCATTGTATAATTTTATGATCTGTGCTAAAGATGTCTCCTGTGAACTACACAGTGGCTCCTGAGAGCTGAGGGACAGAAGCAGCAGCTATGGAAGAGTTTTACCTATGCTAGAGAATGTTGGTCATTTTCAGCAAGATCTATGGTTTCACGATGAGCTGAAATGACAGCAGCTATGAGAAGCGTCTATCAGGACAGAGCAAAGCAGAGGAAGGATGGCGCGAGGAACTGATCATGTGGGCTCTGGTGGTCATAAACCACAATAGAGATTGCCACAAGAAGGAGTAAGCTACCTGTAGACCTAGTCTTCACCAAGGACTGTGAAATACTGCCATTTATACATTACTACATTCATGTGATACTGCACTTACCTATGCAGCTGGCTTTAACCTTTCCCTTTTTAATGAAATATTACTACACTTGAGAACGGGAAAAATTAGCTAATGAGGTACCACCAGGTCTAGTTCAATTTTTCCAAAGTTTCTGGATGGGCTTGAAGCTGTTGTTTTGTTAGCGCCCCTTGACAAATTTGAACGGGCCCCTGTGACTGCCAAACAAGTCCTGACATAAGTTAGACTAAGAATAATTTAATGCAAGGTTGGACCAGACGATCTCTAGAGGTCTCTTCCAATCTAGACATTTTATGATGGTATACATGGATGATTATTTTTTTTAATACCTGCGTGACTTAGAGGCAGAGTTACATGAATAACTGATCTTTCAGTTAACTGGATGAACAGAAGATTAAGGAGGGAGACACAGTGTTGGGAAACAAAATTTTCAACTCCCTACAATCTTTCCTCTCCCACTACAGAAACACTTAGCAGTTTATCAAGGCATTGCATTCCAGGCAAAATGTAACAATTTCTACTCCTTTCACAAAGATTATATTCAGTTAGGATTTTTTTTTAACAAAATGCTACTTAGTATGAAAAATCAAAATGTTTAAAAACACATTTCAGGCTTTTAAAAAAATGTGTTGTTTTCTTGAGGGAACTATTCATGAATTTCTGAAGAGGCGACTGAAAGCATGGATAGTCTCCAGCAAGGCCGACTTCATTTTTGCCAGATAGACTATTTCATTAAAAAACAATCAATCCCTTTGTCTGCTTAATCACTGTTCTGACAGGCTGTAAAGGAAAGACGAAGAATTCCTGCTCCATGCAGCACTTCACAGTCACATCAAGGCTAAATGGAAAGCCAAACCTAATTTTGCAAGGGGCCATCAGGAGCCATGGGCTCTCCAGTCCTGCAAGGATAAAATCTTAACACAACAAGGTCCAGAGTTTTAAAAGTGAATGCCTGAAGCTCTGCTCACCAGCTTATACTTACTTAAATAACTGCACTGGCATGCAAGGGTACTTAGCAAGCAGTTTCGCTGCTTGCAAGTTAATGGAAATGTTGGGTGATCATGACTTTTCAAAGCCATACCAGTTACTTTGGTACCTTGGGAGGTCTCAGAACCTTGGATACACATTTGCATATTCATGGCTGCACACAGTCCACTTGAAGTTAATGAGACCACACAACCCAATAAGTTGGGGATTTTTATTTAGGGAAGATTTTGAGTCTGACTTCAGGCATTCTTGCTTTTACATTAAATCTTGGCCCAAGATTTTCTTCATACAGCTTACAATATGCCTTTAAGTATTTTTCCTCACTGGATTACTAAGTAAAAATAACCATTACTAAGTAAAAAGAACTATTCGTCATTATATTCAGCAGTAAAAATAATTCAAAATGGAGTAATTAAACAATAGGTTTAAAGATACCAAACCTCTGCAAAAAGAAAACTGACATCATTGAAGATCCTTATAGTCTATTTGAGTGAATCTAAATAATAAACAAAGATTGCCTCCTGAGGCAGTTTCTCTTTTGGGTGCCGCATCAAAGCTGAGCTTAAAAGCCCGGATTGCTCCCCTGGACAAGCCAAGCAAATAGAACTCTCTGCTCCACGCATCTGAGCAACACTGGCTGAAAAAAAATAATGAAACATAAAGCAGAGGCAAGATACTGATTGACTGAGGACATATGGGAAACCTAAGGACAACAATCAATCACGGATCTGTAAGCCGTTTAAAACTACTCAGTGAGAGGGAGCCAGCGAAAGAGCAGCATCTGTGCACTCGGACCGGCTGCGGTGCCCCTGAAACCCAAATTGACACCAATTACAGGGAATCACTGCCATGAGAGCCTGCTTCCTATGCTCCTGCTCGCTGGCAGGGAGCCCTGTGCAACCTGCACCCCCTGTTACAGGGAGTCACTTGAGCATGGAGAAGGAGCCCAAGTCCAAATACTTAGACAGCTAATATTTTCAGCAATATTTTGGGTGTCGCATCCAGGATTTCCAGGGGTGCCTGTTTGGACACGTCAGGACAGGAACGCCCAGCACAGGCCACAGAGCACACAGGTTGGATGAGGAACACAACTGCTGTCACTGCGTTTGAGGCTAATCAGGGTTGATGTCTCACCTCTTGGTTCAGCATGGGCTTGCAGCCTGAGTTTTTGTTGGTGAGCTGCAAGGGTGCTATCTGGCTTGTCATATCTAATAACTTTCTCTTCTGAAGGCTGATATGCTGAAAGCTCTGTGCTGCTGATGTTAAAAGCTGGATTTTCAATGCCTTCTGTTGCTGCTCTCTCTTCTTTTACTATAGAAAACAAGGAGGTCAGAAGAGCACGTTATAGCAAAGTGTATTTCAATGACAAGCAGAAAATTCCTTCTAGTAATTCCTTTGCTGAAAAGACTCAAGTGTATCGTCCTCAAATGTCGCCAAAACAGAATTAGGTTAAAATTAACTCTAAAAAAAAAAAAAAAAAACCACACAAAAAAAAAAAAACCCACAAAAAACCCACCATAAAAAACCAAGCAGTGAAATCTCATTTCTTCCAGTTCTTATTTCAGGAAACACTACTTTAAACTATAACAGAAAGATATTCAAATATAAAAGTTAAGAAGCCGTTTAACACTTAAAAACGGTTTTCATATTCGTGCTGGGTTGACCCTGGCTTGATGTCAGGTGCTCACCAAAGTTGCTCTATCACTCCTCCTCCTCAACTGGACAAGGGAGAGAAAATAAAATTAAATGCTTGAGGGTTGAGATAAGGACAGGGAGATCACTTACCAATTAACACCATGGGCAAAACAGACTCAGGGAAATTAATTTAATTTATTACCAATTAAATAAGATTAGGGTAATGAGAAATAAAAACTAAATCTTAAAACATCTTCCCTCCATCCCTCCCTTCTTCCCAGGCTTAACTTTACCCCAAATTTTACTACCTCCTCCCTCGCAGTGGCACAGGGGGATGGGGAATGAGGTCAGTTCATCACACATTGTCTCTGCCACTTCTTCCTCCTGAGGCGGAGGACTCCTCACACTCTTACCCTGCTCCAGCATGGGGTCCTTCCCACTAGAGACAGTCCTCCACAAACTGCTCCAACATAAGTCCTTCCCATGCGCTGCAGTTCTTTACAAACTGCTCCAGTGTGAGTCCTTTCCATGGGGTGCAGTCCCTCAGGAACAGACTCCTGCAGCGTGGGTCCCCCACAGGGGCTACAAGTCCTGCCATCAAACCTGCTCCAGCACGGGCTTCTCTCTGCACAGAGCCACAGGTCCTGCCAGAAGCCTGCTCCGGCTCAGGCTTCCCACAGGGTCACAGCCTCCTTCGGGGATCCGCCTGCTCCGGCGTGGGGTCCTCCACGGGCTGCAGGTGGATCTCTGCCCCTCCGTGGGCCTCCATGGGCTGCAGGGGGACAGCCTGCCTCACCATGGGCTGCACCACAGGCTGCAAGGGAATCTCTGCCAGGAGCAGCTTTACTCCTCCTCACTCACTGACCTGGGTGTCTGCAGGGCTGTTTCAGGTATTCTCACCTCTCTCTCTGCCTCTTTTTTTCCCCCCTTCTTAAATATGCTATCACAAAGGTGCAACCACAGGTTGGGCTCAGCCTTGGCCAGCAGCGGGCCCGTCTTGGAGGCAGCTGGCATTGGCTCCATCAGACAAGGGGGAAGCTTCTGGCAGCTTCTCACAGAAGCCGCCCCTATGTAGCCCCCTGCTACCACAACCTGGGCCCACAAACCCAGCACAATAGTGCTACTTTCATAGCAGAGGTAACTAATTTTCTTGTGAGTTATGAAAAAAAATTTAAAATAAAAAAAATATATATATATAATCATATACTTTTAAAGGGTAAGCAATAATCTATCTTGATCAGGATTGAAACTGGTTTACTAATTCTGCTAATAGATTAGTTGAAATAATTATTTGTACTCAAACTGCCAGATGAATTCTATTTGACTTAACAAAAATCAAAGTACCTAATCTCTTTTCTAATGTGATTTTGGATCTTTATTAGAAATTTTACCTTGCTGTCCATAATACTAACACATTATCTAGTATGAGTAGTCATTACAGCCCACTATGAATTTTAATCTTGTGGCTGGTCATTCATTCAAATTCCCAATAACAGCTGCAGTTTTTTAATAGGAACAAGAGACACACACACACACACCTTATAACCTAAAAATTACTTCAAGTGTCTATATTCAAGGGAGAAATGAGCAGTGGAGGTCATTCAAGTCTCTCAGACTTCTCTAAAGTTGTTAGTGAAGACAGGCAGGTAGAAGACCAAAGAAACGCATACAAGGTAGGTGAATTGAAGTACAGCTATAAGCGACCTTTGGTTGCTTTTTTTAAGTGTTTGAAAGAATCTCAAAGAATAAATTTTCTTTACCATGACGTTTCAGAGCAAAGTTTTCAGTTAGGCTGAGTATTCAAAGAAGGAGGCTTCTGCAAATCTCTTCTGCAAGTACAGAATCTTTTACATTTCTTTTAGCGTATAACATTGAAACGTTCCCTTGGCGGGGCAAATCCATAGTGGAGTGTTGTTTGTTCTCAGGGCATTATCAACTCAGACAAATTTCCAGAACAAATTTAATTTATCAAATATGGAAAAAGATAATTGCTAATATCTTCATTTTCACAGAATAACCCATTAAAGAATCCCATATGATGAACACATTAAAAGGATATTTAACTTTGTATAATAGAGTTAGTGGCTGAAGATTTGCTTTTCACCACCTATTCTCTTTGGGCATTGGGCCTGACTTGATTAAGTGTATAACTTTAAAGTGCACACCAATTTATTCATCTTGTGTCTCTTGTTAGTGACCAGCTGCTAAATGGAAAAAGAAGGTAAGTGAATATGATTTCCATTCAGAGGATGGCCGTGCAGGACCAGACTTCAGTTCTGACTGTCCTTTTAACTCCATAGACTATGTACAAATGTAGTTTCACTTATTTAACACTTCTGCAAGGAAAAGGAAGCCAGGCAATGAGCCTGGTTTATCACCAAATCAGACTAGTTGAGGTGGGAAAGTACCTCTGGAGGCCATCTGGTCTAGCCCCTCTGCTCAAGTAGGGCTGTCTACCACCAAGTTGCCCAGGACCATATCCTGGCAGCTTTTGTATGTCTCCAAGGTGGGAGGCATTGTTAAATATAGCTTTATAACTGCTCTGCAGATGTCAACACAAGCCACCTGATGTCAGTACCGTTGCTAACAGACCTTTAATAAACAAGTAATACCCCAAACTTTGAGTGACATTTTTGCTGGGCAGAAAAAGGAGGAACACCAAAAGACAGCTGTTTACACATGGATCTCAGGTCTATCCCTATATGAAAGTGCCTAAAACCACCTCTCCACTCCCACCACTGGAACTGGATGGTCTTTCTCAGACCTGTTCCAGATTTAAAACAAACAAACAAATAAATAAATATTTTAAATCACCAAACTACCAAAAAACCCACCAAAAAACAATTGTGTATCACTCAGCCTCTTCAACATAGGCAAAGGAACATTTCATGGGCGAAAGAACCTTTCCTCACAACAACAGTATTTCCATGCATCTCATATGTCACCCTCTACCTGTACATGTTTTTAGGCACACACACAGAGAAATCTAATCCTCTTTAATTCTTTGGTTATGAAGCAAATCATGAGTCATGAAGCCTATTCATAAGATGAACCAAGGCAGTACCTACAGAAAGAAAATCTTTCACTTAAAAACTCAGAGCCAAAAACCAACTTCCAAGGTATTACATTGTTTTCCTATACAATGAATGGGGAAATTATAGGGGTTAGATATAATCCACCCTTGATAAACGTAGATTTTTTTTCACCAGTACACATAAATTCAAGTTACTGACGTGCATTAAAGCCTGCTTTTCTCAGTCACACAAGTTTTTGCTTAAGAAGTTTAAACCTCCATATCTACTTAAAGTAAAATTTTCTCATGAATTTCAGAAGTGACATACTTTGAGATCCTTTATAATACACAAATTTTTTAGATTTGACTACAACTGCATGTCTAGAGAGGCTCTGCAGTACAAATAAGCACAAGGTTTAAATCAGTGAAGCGCTAGGAATGTAACACAGGAGCACTGGATCTTGCGTGCTATCAGATGGTTAGTGCTTAACAACAGGAGATGGGCCAAAGCATTCAGTGCCTAACTAAGCACTTCGTTACCATGATGATGTTCTTACTTAAGTCCATGCAAATTCAGGCAGGCCCGTTCCCACCCTTTTTTATCTAAAAGCCATGACAGAAAAGGAAAATTTCCTCCGCTCCCAGCGAAAGACAATACCTCCTGGTTAATCTCTGTCATACCTATGCATAAGTTCTGTTCTCCCAGCTCTGAAGAGTCACACCCTCCCACTCCTTGCTATTGCCCACAGATAGTAAAGCTAAACTTCTCAGCTAACTGGCAAAAACAAAATTGAAAAAGCCACCTCATGTGCTGGGAACTTCTACAGACGCTGAGGTTTCCTTCTGTTAGGCAAACACACGTTCAGCTCTGTAACAAAGTTGCTCTCCAAGAACTTCAGGAGTATGGTTGCAAAAATCTACAGGTTAGTATTCAGTTCTGGGCTTATTTTGTTAATTAAAGAGAACATGGTGTAGACAGCAGTCTCAGAGCTTGCTTAATTTTGCTATGGTACCAGACTGAATACAGCACAACCTCACTTTTACCTATCCATTAACTCACTGTCCTTGATCAAAGACTATGCACTCTGCCTATCGTGTTCAGAGCGGGTAAGGCTTATAATTTAAATTGTAAACGTCAATATTTAAATAGAACTGCATATGTGATCTTTGTCACCTCATTTTCATGAATGGAAAATAATATTCTGACACCAAAATTACATACTTAATTCTGCCTCACCTTCTTCACTGACCTCCATCCCACACTGCCTTGGGTTTATTTCCTCATCCATCAACGGGTCAAAGTAATTTCTGCTGTATTCATTTCCTGTGGAAAGCACATGAAGTAAGGGTCAGCGATTATTAGAAGCACATGAACCAAAATGTTAATTTTGAAATCGACACCAGCAAGTAAAGGGGCACTTTTTGCTACTTTATAAGCTTAATTTTTTTAACAAGACCTCTAAGCATACTAGTACTGTAATTATCATCTTGTGCAAGGTCAGAAAAGACATTCCTGCACTGGAAACAAGTGCACTTTTTGTTACTTTTGCTCAGGAACTGATGAGAAAAAAAAATCTTAAATTTAGATGATGGAAAGATAAGAAAAATTTTAAAAGTCCAGTATCCTTAACATAAGCCAAATTATTATTGAAACACATTTTACAAGTGAATTACCCATGCTGCAGAGGAATTTGTGTTTCACAGCTGACCCCTCCAATTTCAACAGTTTTAAATTTCACCACTGAGGTTTCAACGTCTGGTGCATCTTTAATACTGTATTCAACCAGAGAAGTGTTTAATTACAGAGGGGATACTAGAATACTGCCTCATTAATCTGAATAGCAATTATATTTAGTTGGGCTAGGTAACTAATCCAAGATTTTGATGGGATAAAACCACCAATTTTGGCACTTTCCATTTCAAGAGCTAGCTTTATCTGCTCTTTAGAAAGTAATCGAGTTTAAAAAAAAAAAAAAAAAAAGTAATTTGTTAGACTTATCAAGGAATAATGCAACATCTAGCTGCCTAGAGGAAATCCCAGTAAAGCCAGACAAATTTTCTTTACACAAGGCAGGGAGGGGAGAGCTTTTTCCTCAAAATTTGTTCTTCCTTCAGCAAAAGTGCTACACTCTATTAAAACCATCCTTATGTTCATTAGATTTGCAAATACAGTAAATTATCACTTAACAGAGAGAAAGTAAAATAAGTCCATAACAAAGTTTAAAATTGCTTGACAGATATTTATATCCTGAAAAATACATAAGAGCTAAATGTATGAGGGAGTTAATTCATCCACAATACACGATAGCAGTCTACAATGTATTTGTTTTAGGATCAAAAGTAATCCAAGCAGCAGCTCCTTTTCAGTCTAAATAAAACTTTGATATAAAACTAGGTTTAATTTATATTTCTGGACTGGCACATTTTGACTGTCAGTCTTTGTTCCTTCAATGTAGTAAGTACAAGAACTGAAAATTTGCTTTACCTTGAGGTCTCAATAAAGAAAAAATAAATGAGTTTCATTTTTGTTACTTTATCTGTCAACAACTACTAGGCTGGTATGAATCTTGGCAGTATGTAATCAAAGTCTTATGTACTGCAATAACAGAGCCATTCTACCTTATTCACTGTAATTGTTTTTCTCTAGCACAAAGCACTGTGATGTTATATGAACATCCCTTCACATGTTGGTAAAATAATTCACCCATGTGCTAAAAAAGAAAACGATGATGCATCTCTATTCAATTACTTCATAGCTGTAAATGCAAATTGCTGGAAAGTATGTTGCAACCATACAAGCAGTACTCGAGCTAGTACATAGGCCTTTTGCACAGTCTTAATATCACAACAGCTTTTACTGAATTTTAATACCTAATGTTCTTTATGAGTCTGGTATGAAACTCTGAAGAGTAGCCTTTTGGACAACTCTTCTGGACAGAATAACTGGCATTTAGGAGGAAGTATCATATTATATTTGAGTCTGTGAGGCATGGAAACTATTGTTCAAAAATGAGATACATTGACAAATAGCATTAAACAGCTTGCTCTTTGGTCCTGTTCAAAAAAAAAAAACAAAAAACAACAAAAAAAAAAACAAACAAAAAAAAAAAAACCCTTTTTTGAGAAGTATGAGATATTTTGTCCAGGGCTTTGGTTCTGTCAGAACCACACACAGCTGGAGAGAGAAAGTTATGCAGAAGTGAAAAGAAGAAACAGGTTTGATTTCTCCAGAGCAACATATGCAGGTAGAACAAGTGGTGAAGACCAGAATAACCTCCTTATGCTGATTTTATAGATAACAAGCCATTTTGAACTGCAATACTCCACAGAAGACTTGCAGTGAGGTTTTCTGAAGAGGTAAAATCACTGCAAACCTTAGATCACTGCTCTTGGTTTTTTTGGTGAGGTTTTTGGTCTTTTTTCCTCCCCCTCAACTCAACATACCCTGAGAACTACTGTGACCAGGAGATCCGGGCTCTAGTCATGTCCTAAGATTTGTTGGGGGCTGGGGAAGGTTGCTTTAGTTTTAAAACACAGAATTATCAATTTTAGTCAACATAACATGCTGCCCAAGGCATTTTGCTAATAACATTTTGTGAGCACATGAATGGATTACTAATCATTTCATATTTGCTTTTGGAAATATTTGAAAAGTGTATAACATGTAAATTAACAGTCCACTGAGGAATTCACATCGCTCTGCTCCATCGTACAAACACAGTGAAGTAAATGTTAATACAGAGCTTGCTTGCAGGTATTTTGAACAGCAGTGTATAGCTTGGTGCTTTCAGACAGCAAGTTACTTTGAATATCTGCTCCTGTGAAGAACTGGCCAGCTTTGGAAACTCGGGTCCAGAGGTTCACGTGAGCACATTAACTCAATTTGAAACTCTATTCACCCCTCAAAATTTTGTTATTTCATGTGAAAAACACAATGAATAATTCAGAAAATCAGAATTGAAGTGCAAAACCCCAAATTATCTATAAATTCAAATAAAAATTGAAAGAAGGGTGTTGGCACAACAGTGACCAGGTGGGAATTTATACAGTTTAATTAAAGTAAGAGGAGTCGCTAATAAAATTAGCATAATCCTTGGATGTAGCCCATGGGACTGCACAGATATTACTAGGACTGGATGAAACTCTAAGATGGCTTTTAAGCTAAGATGCCTGTAGTCAATTATACAGACTATGTCCTGAGAATACCACAGAAATGGCATGACTAAGCTGCATTTCTACAAGGTCTTCTACTCCACAAAAAGATCAAGATAGTCAGTATCAATATCACATCAAGGATACAGCAAGGATTTTGGATGACAGGCAATTATTCCATTGTCCTTCATATTCTACTATTGATTAGTTTTTATTTTAATGAAATAATAGACAAAACTCTGTTGGATTTGTTGTCTCCTGACTGATGTAAAAGTGCAGGAATTATCAATAGCCTTATGTCTGATTACTAAAAGCTTGAATAAGCATTTACTGGTGCCTGTTTTCAGGATAAAAGCAAAAATTTTGGCATGAGCCAGCTTTCATTATAAGACAGGATGCAGAGTAGGATCCCAGCAAACTTGTCTTATTAAGTAACAGCTCTTCCTTTTCAGGCAACAGAGTAGTCAACATGTGTCTCTACCAGTGATTTGTCAGAACGTTGCTGGGCATTATAAGGCAACTCATAAAAGCCTTTTGCATAAGACAGAATAAGACAAGCATCTTAGAAAGACAAAATTCCAGTCTAAAGCAGCATTTTGACCCAAAGTGCTTTTGAAACAGTGATGCATCCAGCAATGGAAAACAGCAGTCCTCCTTTCCCTAAAGATACTTTTTCTCTTAGTTTGAAGATTCGGCCCTTTGGGCATCCCAAACAAAGTTATGTGCTAGTATGTTTCCCAGTTTGTTTATGAGAAGAGTATGCGACCACATAAGCCAAAGCAGCACCCTGGGGTCCGCCTTGAATCCTCTCTAAGAGAGGTGCCCACCTCAACCTGTCCAGCAAGAACTAAGACTTGAAATCAGGAGGAAGGAGATAGAAAGGTCCCACTTCCTGCATTTCAAGCTTTCTTTATCCATCCTTTCTCAAGACATGGTGGGTCTTGTGACTAGCACTCCCACACGTTAATTTTCATGATGCAGTGCCTACATTGACAAAGTTTGATATCTGCAAGTTGCATCTTTGTAGATATGAGCCTTTGCTTCTAATCTGTAGTTTTCAAAAAAAAAAAAAAAAAAAAAAA
>WHYT01015463.1:186262-203822 GCA_009806455.1 Tetrax tetrax | reverse complement strand
GAGGAGAAAGACGCCTGCCTCCTTAAAAAAAAAAAAAATAATAAATCTGTCAGAATGCAGAAAGTGCAGGAAAAAAAAAATATCCGCCAAAACTCCATAACCAGTGAGTTCATGCACAGTGAAAATCTGACTTGATTTCCACTGAATTTATAGGTTCTTAGTTGATTTAAATAATGATTTAGAACTGGAAAATAATTTAAGAAAGTCTGAAAGTTTCACAAGGAAACGTTTTGAGTTCTTGTACCAAAATTTTTTGTTGCTAGATTTACTCACATCTAAATGATAGGAAGATGTTAAAAATAAAACTTTAATTTTGAAGAACATAGTGAATTGATATATAATCCACAAAACACTGTTAACTCTCAGTTCTCATTTTGGCAAGAAAAAAAAAGAAAATTATTATGAGTTAACCAGAAGTTATACTTTTAGTTCAGATTTTTAATTCTTGTTACTGAACCATGGCATCTATTACACTACATTTTCATGAGTACCAGGCAGAATTCAGTGGAGTTAAGAGCATCCTCAAATGGAAGAGAATTAAGCAAGTGGCTGGACAGCAGATTATATTTTGAAAATACAGTTTGTTAAATGCTACCAACACTGGGTGACTTCTCAATTTTAAAAAGTTTTAAAGGTATCATATGTAATTTTCCCTGATCTCAGAGGAGACCATTGGTAATGAGTAAACCACAAAACCGTGTCTTATGTTTATACTGCGAGCCTTGCATAAACTCACTTGTCAGCTTTGACAGGACACTGGCAACAGGGCCGTTCATGAGCCTGAGCAAAGCAAACCGTGCTGCGCCTTCCCTGACACCTGAAAAACGCCGTATCACACTCAAAACACTCGCTTTTCTTACCCCCACTTCGCTCCCGCTCCTGGAAGACTTAGAATATTTGTTGCTGTTTAAGCAAAGGTACAGCATGGGATTTTTTTTTTTTTTTTTTTTTTCCTGCGAGCAGAGGGCACTATGCCAAGGGATGCCGGTGCAAGACCTGCTGCTTTTCCTGTGGAAATGCTGTTGGTCAGAGGCATGAGAAAGCGATTTACTGATGATGATGGAGTTCATTTAGAAAAACTATTAGATAAAGTGACACATGTCAATGGGGAAAATGGATACTGAGAGCTCCCAGGCTGGCAGGCTTGGCTGGTCCCGCAGTATTCCAGTGAGGGAACTTCCTGAATTTTGAGGGTCCAGCAGGACTATTATGAAGCAAACGATTTCCAAGTGTAATAAATTAGCCTTAAAAATATATATTCCGTCACCTGCTGAAAGAGTATTTCTCAATTATAAAATGCATCCATTCTTCACAATTCTTCTCCCCCTACCTTTCGCAAATTCAATTTTAGCACATTACTTAGATGAGTGGTACAGTATTCCCTGTTGTTGAAATTGCATGCAATGGATCACGTTTTGCACACTACATTACACCTTGTACCGTTCGGCTGATTTCAATTGGATTACACATTGTGTAATTCAATGCAAAATTACTTCCAATGACAACCCTTTTTATTCCTATGCATACATGGTGATCCATCATGCCCTGCATACTTGGTTTGGCATTTCCATTTCAAGTCCCTGTTGGAATCAGAAAGCATAGAACCACGTACACAGAACTTGAATTATTAGATATAAACTCTGCCATTGTTTAAGAAAAAAAAAGTTACAGTTTTGAAACATATTTCTGGTGCCATCCTTTATGCAAATCATTTTGTCCAACACAAATATCCAGTGTTGCAAGCTTCCATTTCCTTCATATACAGCATAAACATGAGTTTCCAGCAGATGCCCATTTTTCTTCTGCATTCACTGTCTCTCCAGTGGGTACCTAGCATCTTTTTGGAATTAAATTAGATCCTCTTCAAAAAACTTCAACTCTAGGTCTCTTGCTGATATTTTTGTGATCAAGTTGATATGCCAATATGGCTCTTTCACAAAGCCCTTTTTTTGGTCTGTTTATTCCTGAGTCAACGTCCTCATCCAGTTACATGCTTGAGCAAGAAAGAACTTATATTGCCCCGCTGCCGTTGAGGTACCTTTGGTATTAACCATCCCTTAAGCAATACCTTCTCTCTACTTTGGCTTTCGATAAGGAGCAAAACTGCTCTATTTTACAGTGGGATTCTCCCCATAGGATGCATGCAGCACTGTGTCATATTTCCATGTCATATATCCAACCTAGTTCTGCAGCTAGGAGGTGGTGCAGCAGGGCACCACGTAGAGACACTAATTTGCTCCCAGAAGCAGTGTAGACACGTTAATGCTGTACCTGGGCTAATTAGAAGAATAGTTTCTGGTCTTCCATGGAAAGAGCTTTCTTTCCCTTCTTTTTCCCCCTCCCTCCTCAAATGTTGTTAATCTCTGTGGGCAAGTTTATTGGAGCATGATATGAGATATTAACAGTGCCTGTTGCAGATAAAATGGTAGAATTAATTAGAGCTTTTGATTTTATGAAGATAATCTACTTTTGAAAATAGATTCCTGTATTGGGGATCATAGGAGGAAAAGAAATAAAAATTAACACTTTTTGTTGTCTGGAGGCAATTTTAACTTGAATCATCAATGTTTAGGCTTAGACTGCCTCTAGTCTTTGTACAAGTGTGCAAGATACACAAGAACACAATTAACTTTTCCTTCATCTTCCAGGGAAAAGCCAGAGCACCTCAGTGTCCAAAGGTGTCTATGCAACCATCAGGTACAAGGCAGGAAGGAGGCTCAAAAAAGCCCCATGCCTGGATTCTGCAGCCCACATACACTGTCAGCACCCCAAAAAGACTAGTCTAATTTCTTCTGCCATATATTTCCTCTGTATGCTTGAGTGGGAAATTTTACCTATCTAGTAAAAATGTGAACAGTGTCATGCCACAGAGCTCTTCTCAGGATTAGTTGGACCAAATTTGTATAGCTCTGTGGCTGTGGTGAACACCAAAACCAGTGCAAATTGGTACAAGTCACCTGCACATTTTCTGATCACAGCAGCTGAAGAAAAATGTATGGAATGCTAAAATAGATTAATATTTGCTTTACAGGCCTACAATAAAATGCTAAGTACAGTAGTCCTACATTAGGCGATTGCTTGTGACATACATTATCCATCTGAAGTTGAGCAACTGCCTTCATATCCTGCAGTCAGCCAAAGACGGCATATTCCTGGAGATCTGGTGCTTCCATCATGACAGTTTGCTGGAAGCCTTTTGCAAAGCAGAGGCTTTATCAAGCCAATCTGAACATTATGGCACTCTACAAAGTGTTTTGGGTTTAAACCTCTCTGGAGAAAAGAAAACAGCCAACATTAGCTCATCTTGAGATCATGCACCTAGCAATTGAGAAACAGGTGGACTTAGGTTCCAGGTTTGGGTGTTCTAACTCCAAATATATTTCCCAGAGAAATTTGTCTATTACATTTCCCATTTGGGTAGTCAACATGAAGATTTCTGGCAAACCCAATATTTGCTGAGGAGAAGAAAGGCAAAAGAGTTGGTCGGATTTAATCACGAGGAAACTCCAGGTACTTTCAGAAACAAATAAATGGCACAGTTTTGCAAAGAGAAGACAGCTGCTAGATGACCCTAATTCCACAAGCAATATGTGAAAGGAGTGACTGACAGGAGTGATCAGCAAAGAGTTAGCATAGAATCGAGAAGGGAAAATAGAGTAGAAGCCACTACAACCAATTAGCTGGCTGAAAAACAGGAAATTAATCTGAGTAAGTAGTCAGCCAGTTCCCCTGGGTCACTATAACATTTAACCAGGTCTTCACCACATAAGAGCAATGGCAGAAAGCATACAGCAGAAAGAGTTATGTAATGGTCTATTCCTGAGCAATGGTCTACTGATGATGATGACAAAATTTGGATTTTTGTCCATCATGGGAAATATGACAGTGTTGAGACACAGAATGGCCTAACAAACAGAGCAATGGACTAGGGACCAGAGGTTTTATTTCTATTTCTATCACAGGCCTGCAGGGTGACTGCAGAAAAGGCCTAATGCTCTGCCTCAGTTTCTCCACAAGCAAAGGATGCAGGACTCTTGCACTTTGAGTCACAAGAATAGTCCCCACCAATCTTGTTTGAAAAATAAAAAGCCTCCAAAAAAAAAAAAAAAAAAAAAAAAAAAGAATAAATGATTAAAATAATTACAAATTGCACCCTGACAAGCAAGAGCAAAATTTCGCCCACAGCCATTTGTCTGTAATTAGTTAATTAATCCTTACACAAATTATGAGCAATAACTCATCAAGCAAGGCTCACCCATCAGAAATTCAGCCGACTTGGATTTCTTCTGCTTAGTTTGCTTCAGAGCCTTCTGCTGGAACTTCTGGAGGGAAATTGTTAAATGAATAAATTAGCTAAAGAACGAAGATCATCCTTTATGATCCACAACTAACACAGTATTTTAAATATGGGATGGCATTGAAATGTCATTTAATTTACATCTCTGCTAAAGGGGTCAAACACTAATTGAACAACAGAAGTGGAAGAATTAAATAAAATAGGAGAAGAAAAGTTAAAACAAATGCCAAATGAAGGTCACAAAAATACTTTGGTTTTTTCCTAATTTTAATTAATGCAAAGAAACCTCAAGAAATGAAGAACATTACAAGACTTGTCTTTACAGTATGCATTCAGCAGCCACTGCTTTATTTCACTTGCAGAACTGCAGTGCTTCATTTAGAAAAGTTTGGTTATGCAGCATATTTATAGATAGACTTCCTTGTCATCCTCCATTCTCTTATTTTCTAAGCCCAGTTACATAACCAGTGTATTTGTTTATCATAGGACAGCTAAAAATGAATGAGCTCTACCCTTTTGTACAAGGCAATAAAATAAAAATAACCCCAAAACAATTTACAATGAGATGCCACAAAAGAGACATCACGGTCTAGAGGAGAGGGGAAGCAGGACTCATTACAATAGTGAAAAATTCTTTTATTATTAGAGAGATGCCAACAATGGTTACAGTGAAAACAAGTAGCAGGAGATCTTGGAGGACCTAAACTCCTAACGTGGACAAGTTTCACATTAATTCTCATGGGGAAGCAAGTCTCGAAAGATATACGTTCACCTTACTACCTCCAGGAAGACCTACATGCTAAACACTTTCTCTGTACAATAACTCAAGCAGCACTAGGAAGAGTCACACGTGGGCTCGTGCATGGCTATAGACTTTTGTAGCAGATGCTAACAGTCAAAGTAGGCAAAGATTACCTAAAACAAAGCACATCTGGGTGTATTAATCAAAGCCAAAATCAAAGTAAGGAAACAGTTCAGATCCATTTATTTTTGAACATCACATGGCAGTTTCCAAAAACAGCATTGTTTTTTCGAGCCAGTTGCTTAATTGTCCAGTGATAAAGACCACTCCTGGCAACATAGCTCCTGGAAACTGTCAATACAAAAGGATTAATTACAAGAATAATTGAAAAATTGCAGTTTTTACGGCATACATCTTTCCCATTTGATTGTGGGTGTCAATTTCGAGTAAAACAACAGTGCTTGCAGCAGACACAATCAATAAATCTGTCAAAAATAACTGAACCATACCACTGACAGATTAATATAGATATGAATATCTTCATATGTATACAGCTTTGCATGTGCATATGCATATATGTTATTCAGAAAACAGTGGACTTCCTCTAAATTATTTCCCCTACTAAAAAGTAAATAGGTGTAAAAATTACCAGACCCATTCTGAAAGCTACAATAAATAAATTCTATAATACAAATAATTCCTACAGGCCATATGCAGCACAACTGATGTTAGTGATAATTTTGACAGGCGTTCAATAGGTTTGGAAATTCACCCTACTGATTCTGGTTTTCTCCCAGATGAAAAATCTTTCAAAAATACATATTTGCTCAGTTAGTATATTTAAAATTATATCTCTTTTGCAATATTAAAGCACTGCTGCATACTGTAAAATTCTAATTTAGTCAGTTTTAAAGATTATAGCAGTATTTGTTACATTGCTGTGTGATAATTATTCTTGTTATGCTGCATATAATCACCACACAAAACCTTAAATTTTATTTTAACAATTAAAGAAAATATATCTAGACAAAAATTCTGGGACAAATTTTCAACTGGCATAAATCAGTATACCTCTGTAACTTTGGCAGAATTAAGATGATCTGCATTACATTCTTACATATTCCTTCCACACGTCAGATTTCCTTAGCAAAACCAATTGCAGGCTACATTAGCCATAGTCAACTTTCAATTGTTATAGTCTGGAAAACACATAAGCTTCTTTCACAGCAAGCAGGAAAAAAAAAGTATTCCTCACCCATATTTAATAAAAACGCATAGTGGGGTTTGATGTTTCGAAGTGGGTTTGTGCGTGTGTGTTTTGGGGAGTTTTTGTTTGGGGTTTTTTTGGTTTTTCTTTTTTCCTCTTAAGTATTCAGTATAGTAAGGACCAAATTCTGTTTTTTTTTCAGAGACACAACAGACTATGTTCTTTAGCACTTCACTCACTCGAACAAAAATTATTATTTTTAAATAGGTGATATAACGGGTTTGTGACTGCTACTTACTTACAAAGAACTTCAAAAGAAGTGATACCCACGTTCCTTAGTGTCATTAGGTTTCTAAAAAGTGCTTTGCATTAGTTCATACTTTTAGAATGAAGGTAACATCTGATTTTCAACAGCAGAGAGAAATTCTTCCAGGGTTACTGCTCAACATAACTGAATAAGGGAGTATTTTGGTGGTGTTCTTTGTGTAATCAACACATGTTCTTGTCACTTTGTGCTTCAGAGGAAATTAGAAGACACTTTCCTTTCACACTTATCTCCAGCCAACTTCCTTATCCTTCTCTCTTCTATATCTGAGCACTTTTAAGGAGTGTAAATTACACTCTTTCCTGCCCCCTCCCATTCATTTTAGGATTCCTTCCCGAGCCCCCCTACCCTTTTGATACTTTTTCTCACCAGAGAATAGGCAGGAAACTGTCCAGTGGCATTTTATATTCATTTTATCATTAGTCACTACTAGTTAATGTAAGTATTTATGCAAATTTATATCTAAAGCAATTGTTCTTCAATCAGTTCACATATACCTGCAAAACTTAGGTTTCCAATAGCAAATTAAATAAAACTCTTTCAGTGACCGCTTGTCATATTTGCAGGCAAAGTCCAGTTGTGTGAGCATACTTAGACAAATGCACATGAACGCACACTCGTATAGAAAGCTGCCATTCTAATTATAGATGATTACCCAAAAATAAACATCAAAAAAAGCATTCCTACAAAAAAAAAAAACAAAAAAAAAACACCAAAGTTACACAACTAGAAGCCAGAGCCTCAAGGCTGTGCTGGTTTACACCTGCGGTGGAGGTGGTCCAACTTGCATCCACAAACAATACACGTCAGACCTGTCCATCCATAACCAACACAAGGGAAGTGGATGCCCTTTGTTTGCAAAATCAAGTTTAAAGGGTGATGCTGCTGCCGATAGCAATTCATCCTATCTCAAAGCTCCACCACAGCTGGTGAAAAACAAAAAGTGTTGCCTTTTAACTTTTTTTTTAAATGCCTTTTTACCTTGAGCACGTTACATGATGGCAAAGAAAAGGGAAATTAGGAGTGTCTGTCCACAGCAGAGACTAATCACTGTGTCATTCAAAAATGACCTAAACCTTTAAATGCCTTTTTGCATGCCGTCATCATTAAAATGCACCGCCTGCTTTCCAATACCAATTGAAACAAAGGAAAACCAGGAGAACCAGAACCCATCATACTCGGGTCTGCAGGAGAGAGCGAGCACTGCAACAGCAGCAGCAGCAGCGGCGAGGGAAAAAAACCCCTCATTTATAACCAGTGACAACTAAAACCTATGAAATTTTTAAAAGAATGTGATTGTTGTCAAAAGGAATTGGGTACAACAATGCTGTGTTCAGCTCTGGTTCCACTCAAAGCCGTGGCTGAGGGGCTCTGGGAAAGCTGCTGGAAGGCTGGTGGGCACAGACCAGCAAGAAAGTGAATTTTGCATACTGTACGGATCATCGCTCAGTTCAGGGCAGTCATATTGAATCTGTGATCAACCAATTGTGCTTCATGAAACCGTCAGCCCTCATTTATGTCTAGCTGTTTTCTTCTGTCCTGCTGTAAACAAGCTCTGCTCTGAGCTGTCTCCCTACCCTTATCTGCTTACGAAGATCACACAGACAGACCTCATCAGCAGCCTTAGAGTTAAAGTTAAAGTTACTGCTTCCAGACAGCAGTCCCCATGCAAGCTGGAAGTCAAAAAGAAGAGCAACTTTGGAATGACAGAGTTTTAGTTCCTTTTAGGAAATGCATACCTTAGATTCATACACATACTGGCATGTTATGTCTCTTTCATGAAATTAAATTAGGTGTTCCTAATATGAACAACTGTTTCTAACATCAGCAAACTAGCTCAGCAGATTCATCTATGGTTCTGTTTGTGGGTTGGTTGTTTTGTTGGGTTGGTTTTTTTGTGGGGTTTTTTTTTGTTTTTGTTTTTTGTTTTTTTCCTTTGGGGCCTTGTTCAAATACAGCCAAAAGAGAAGTAGCTGGAAATATTGTCAATCTGGTAGGGCTCCAAGAACCTAATAATGCCTGAAATGCTCTAAGGAGTGTAATGATGGTAAACAGGAACAGGTATGTTGGCTTCTGTTCTCATTCACTTCAGCGAAAGCATTAGCCTTTCAACATAAAGCAGAGCACATTTTTCAAAGAATGATCCTCTGACATAAAAAAAAGGATGGAGCCTTACTAAAAAGATATTCCTCTGTGAACGCACACACACAAATTCATTAGTTGGTATTTACAACATTTAATTCTTGCAACCAGCTGCTATGTCCCTGTTAAGGCTTTCCTTTATGCAGCTGGAGCTGGAACTTTTTCCCTCCTCCTCACCTATTACTTTGTCTATTTAAGGGATGGCAGCCAAAGAGAAACAGCTTGTAATTTGCACCTGTCTGCTTTAAGCACTCCGTGTTAGATTTTGCAGAGAGCAAACTCTTCACTGCTAATGAGAATGACGCTTAGTAGGGTCAAACGTATTTTTTTAGCTGACTCCACAACAATTTAAAAATAAATAAATAAATACCTGCTTTGTTTAAGCCTGTTCTAGGTAGAGAATGAGGCTAAGGGAAAAGACTTGTCGAAAAAGAGCAGCTCAGTGTGTAGGCGAAAGACGTAAGCCCATGTGTTCAGTCTAATACAATACTGGCCACAGCTGGATACAACTGAACCTGTACACTGCCCATGCAGGAGCATGGGGGAGAGCTTTTGCCTCTTCCCTTATAAAATTCAGAATTGTTTCAGAAAAGACCACATGCAAAAAATCTCTCTGAATGTCTACATACAGGGTTGCCTTTTGAGGACTCACAGTACGCTTTGTTACCTACAGGGCCAGGCCTCTGAGAAAATTGTTCTCTGAGAACTAAAAATAAATGCGTGCTTCACTCCTGATGTAGAAGCGTGCAAGTATTGCCATGCAGAGGTGCACTAGCTGGAGTGTAAAGCAGTGAAGGTGTACATCAAGCAAATAACCCACATGTGATCTTTCAGCCTTACATAAACTACCTTAGCATGTTTGCTTCTTGCTAGAAAACAAGCATGGTGCTTTCAGTTAACTGTGGTATCATTTACAATTGCATTGAAAGAAAACAATTTCACTGGCATATTAATTTAGCTACTAAAAAGTAATCTTTTTCTTGCTTACTCTTAAAATAGAAAAGTCCTCAAAAAACTCAAGCTACAGAGCTGATGACAAGAACAAAAGTGCTGGTGAAAAAAATATAGAAGGGAAAAAAACAAAGTAAAACATACAACTTACTAGAGAAAACATTGGTGCTGCATTTTGATTTCATAAATTGTCCCCATTTGTACTTCCTGTTTAAACAATAACTAACATGATGATGGGTTAAATGAAGTTGAGATTGTCACAAACATAGCCACACTAGTAATTAATGTAGTTTAATATGGTTGTTGGCACACATCTCACATGACAGATAATGTTCCAACATGTCACTGATAGGACCTTTCAGCACAGCTTTAGGAGATCTACCAGGCACTGCCGAGGTTGGTTAGGTCAAAGGGTTGAACCATGTGTAATTCAGAACAGAGGAGGTCCCACGGTCACTCCGCAAAAACAATTACACTACTTATTTCACTCCATCCCTTGCCCGAAATTCACAAGCGTCACAGTTTCAGCGCAGTCAATCTCGCTCTGCCCTGGGGCTATGAGCCACATGAAAATATGTGGTGCTGTGTTTATAAATCTAATCAAAAATAGAAACAGTAGACAAGCACAATGAGGTCCTACTATGGATCATGGGAATTCTCGAAATTCTGAAGGCACTTTTGTTTAACTTCTCTGGGCCTTCTCCTACCATTACATTGTCTGGTACTCTCGTTAATCATACCCTTGACTTGTCAATGATATAAAGGAGCCTACGCGTCTACTGATTTCCCTCCCATCACACTACAAATAATATTATGAAATAGCAATGCTAGGAATAGCCCCTTTAATTTTTCAATTTTAAAGCATGATTTTTCTTTCACTTACCTCTTTCTCCATGCCAGCCTGCCGTTTCTCAGACCTGCAGCAGAAAATGCTTCCTCCTGCAACAAAGGAGAGGGAGTGCATCTGAATTTTCAGCCTGCATGCAGTCATTAATACCCTTAGGTTTAAAACACAGGCTTGCAGAGCACCAGCCTAGAAACCTGCCAAGATGGGGGGGTCATTTCCTGCTGCCGTCCCTGCTCCTGCCTTACCAAAGAGCAAAGGGAGGATACAGAACTATTCCTTTACTTCATCTTTTTGGAAAAAAAAAAAAAAAAACTTTGCATTAGATCACACTAAAAAAAAAAAAAAACAACCAGCTAACAAAGATGAACAAGAAAAACAAAGTATGAGCTCAGATGAAGTAACACCAACAAAGATGTGGTTTTGAGTGGAATAAGCCCAGAAGTAGATCGTTCCAGATGAAAACTACTAAAACAAGGCAGTTTGCTGTGGAATACACCTAACCTGAAGATTACAATTGCAAAGCTGCCAGGCTCGGGAACGCTTCTATGATCCAGCATTTAGGTGGGTCCCACATGTGCCTTGCTCCCTCTGCTCAGATTTCCATTAAAATGATGAAAATTATCCTCTACTCTGAGCTTGTAACAATTAAGCAAACATACAATAACTTTACAAGTTCTATACCACATCAGTAAAAATGCCTTGATTTCAGACCAGCTACTTTTGTCTCTATGTGGGAAAAAAAAATGTATTCATTCAGAATGACTAGATGGGTTGCCCCTGAGCTCACTGAAGTCAATGGCAAAATTCAGTGTGGCTCTGCAGTCGCGGGACCTGAATAGCAATGAATAACAAGCTTCTTTCCTTTGCCAGCTTTTCACTTATGCATTTATACAAACACACATTCAGATTATTTTGCAGAGCCTGAAAACAAAACAAGACTTTGAACAATTAAAAATATCCCTTCAGAGTCCCTCAGAAGCTTTAATTGACCTTCAGGGTCAGAAGATGCCCTGTACAAAGTACATGTTTGGCCCCAGTTGAGGAAACTCTCTCTCCTGAGGGCATCAGGCAAAGAAGTGCTTAATTCTAAGTATGTGCTTAAGTTTCATTGAAATCAATACAATGGACAGTGGATGAGGCCACAGATTCTCTGTGGAAAAAGGCTGCATTGTTACTCTGGTAGCTCAATAATGAATGAAGGACCAAGCTTTTGCCCAGGCTTTGCTGACATTGAGAGTCTGCTGACCTTTGCCATCACTCCTCAATTTCGGTGCCCTCCTTGGGGTGCCAAGGCCATAATAGCGATGCCAGGGGCTGTGATTCTGGCAACTCCTGCTCCTCCTGTTGCCAGCCCTGCCCAAACAATCCCTGCACCGTAGCCTGTGGCTGCCAGAGAAATCTTGCCCAAGCTCCTCTGCTCCATGGCACTCTGCGATATTGAAAATAAAGCCTTACTAAGATCACGCAGGCAGAATCAAGTTATGTATCTAGTCATCATATGTCTCTGGAAACAACCTCAGAGGCCCAATTCCAAAATCTGGGATGGGTTTTCCAGGCAAAGGTATTATCTGCATCACTTTTCCAGCTGCTGCTCTAATCTGATTACGCATCCACTAAACACAACAGGTAACTAGTTTTGAGCCCAATGGCATGGCACTTGTTATGACTCAAACAGGATCAGCCAAAAAGAAGAACCTGTATGAACCAAAGACAATAAAAACTTGTAATGGCTCCTTTCCTTTTCAAAGTAGAATCACAAGAAGTTGCCCTCAGAAAGAACTGACAAAGATGTAAGCTGTAAATTCAACATTTTCATCCATGGTCAACATCTGCTCATTGAAGAGGAGCCAAAGATGTAGCAATAAGGACTTTCAAAACCACATTAGTCTCAAAATCCCAACATTAATGTGAAAACCTGGAGTCTCATCTTAAAGAATGTGATTGACCAAATTAGAAAAGCAAAGGCAAAGATGTATAAACAATTAGTTCAGGTGATATATTAATAACACTAGTGCCTTAACAGTGATTTTCTTAAAGTTCAGGAACTTCCTTTTATTTACGTTTCCTGGGGAATTCGTTTGTTTGTTTGGGTGGGGGACACTTTGATGTTTTTTGAAATGAAGGTGCTAGGCATTGCTTTTCCTTTTTTCTTTTTAATACCAATCAAGAAACACATCCAACACTGCATTAACTGATGTTAGCTGTGGCCTTACTTAACCTCATCAACCAATTTCCTTTAGATGGATAACAGCTGAATCATTAGCATTAAACTGGCTTGTAGTCCTGAAAGAGTACAAAATATGTGATTTTTCCATCAATCAAAAAACAATATAAAGCCCAGCAGATACTTTATTTTATACCCAGCTGATGTAATGTTTTCCATTATTTAGGGGTGGATTTCTGTTATTTTAGAGTACATTTATAGCAAAATGGCAAAGAAAAACAACCACTTAGAAGTTCTTAAATTGGATACTTTCGCTTTCTCCTTTTTTTCCCCCAATTATGATTTTTTTTCTATTTTTGCCCCAATTATGATTTTTCTTTCCATAATAGGAATAACTGAGGAAGGTACATTAAATATGCAAGATATCTGAATAGCTTTCTGTAATGTAAATCTATTTTTAATCTAATAAAAGAGGAATTAGAGAGAGATGCAACAAAAAACTCTCATAGCACCACAACTGTATTGACCGGCTCCTGTTACCAGTCACAGATCTAGGAGAGATCAAAACACCACACCTTTCCACTGGAGCAGGCCGAGGTCTCTCTTTCTCACACTACTTGATATTTTATGCCATATCAGCTCATAGAAATCTGTTGGGCTGTGTGAAGATTCAATATACAATAAGGGTCTTGCAAATGTAGCCGTAAAATGTACTGTTCTTGCCATGCTGGCATGCAGAAGAAAAACTGCCGTTTGTAGCCATGTACGCAGCACCTCCTTAAAGCACTCCCAAATGCACACGTGTGTTATCATGGGCCAAGGAGAGCAAGGCTGAGGACAGCTAAGGTGCTGGTGATCACTGGCGGTGAAATAGCAGGTTCATAGAAGGAGTAGCAAAGCTACAGTCTGTCATCACAGTGGCTGCCCGCACTCCTTTCTCACCTTCACCCAGTAGACAATTTATCACATGCTAAGAAGAAGTGCTGTGGGATCTCTGTGCTGCAATATTAGCAGAAACCACTGAGTAAATGGTAACCCTAACAACGTACTTGTAATTCCCTTTGGACTTTCTCATAAATACCAGCTAGCCAGCATTAGTCTTTAGGAAGTATTTCTTCAGGGGAAAATTGCACCTCTGGTCGAGAGAATCCATCAGTCACTTAAATTCAGCAGGACTGACTGTTGAAGCCATGAGCACTGTACTTCTCCTTCTTTAATCACCAACTTTGGGAGTAGGTCCTTCAAAGTAATCTCATATCCTTTCTATCCTTTCTTTTTTCTTTTTCTTTTTTTTTTAATTTAAAAAGTAAGGAGTTTACTGCAAATACGCTTTTCTAAAGATCATTAACATACTTAAAATTAAACTCACATTCAATTACTTTGCTTGATAGGTTGTGATGTTCCTAGCCTTTTTCTATATGCTTGAAAAAGTAGATAGATAAATTATTTTTCTACTGATAAACCTCAGTAGGCAGCTAAGCATCACTCAGTCGCTCACTCACCCCACCTCCAGTGGAATGGGGGAGAGAATCAGAAGGGTGAAAGTGCAAAAACTCATGGGCTGACATAAGGACAGTTTAGGTTTTTTTTTTTAAAGGCAGAAAAAAAACAACAACAAAAACATAAAAAAAATCAACAAGAAAAACAAGTGATGCAAAAGAAAACAATTGCTCACTACCAACTAACCAATGTCCAAGCAATGGCAGCCTCAGCCAACCTTTACCAACACCCTTCATCCCCAGTTTTATTACTGAGCACGACATTGTGCGGTATGGGATATCCCTTTGGTCAGTTGGGGTCAGCTATCCCATCTTCATCCCCTCCCAACTTGTGCACCTCCAGTCTACTTGCTAGTGGGGCAGTGTGAGAAACAGAAAGGGCTTTGACACTGTGTGAGCACTGCTCAGCAATAGCTAAAACATCTCTTTTATATCAACACTTCTGGCACAAATCCAAAAGATAACCCCATACGACCTACTATGAAGAAATGTAACTATCTTGGCCAAAACCGGTACACTACATCATGCCAGCAATTCCTGCGGAAGTGGCAAATATTGAGTTTTAATTTTTTGTGCCACCATTCCAATATTCCTATTTCCCACCAAATGGAAAGCACCATACACAAACACTCGTCGTGCTGCTTCAGAGCCTAGCTTGTGGACAGTTATCTCCTGATGAAGTCCCAGGGCTCATGTTTGAGGGTGCTGAAATTTTTAGCAGCCATCACCCTAGTCAGTACTGGAGGAAGAGCAAAACCAGCCCCAGCCTAGACAAAAGGCCTTCCAGAACAGGGTGACAAGCTCCCAGTTTCACTTGCCAGGCTTTTCCCTTGGCACAATTGCCCGTCGCTAGGCTTAGAAATAGCTCAGATCAAGATGGTAGCAGGCAGCAGGATCGGGGGACTGAGCGCAGTAAGTAAATTACATTCCTTATGGTCACGGTCAAATCTAAATCTCTCTTTCCTCCAGTTTTCCACTTGTAAAACAGGCATAATAATACTCTGCATTACCTCTGTTGACTCTACCAGCCATGGTGCATTTCTGCTGACCCCTCTGGATGCAACATCATCATACCAGGAACCTCGGCACTGCCACTGTCCTTGCTTCTCCCTTCCCATCCACATCCCAGTCCTCAACCAGCAAAAAAAAAGGGTTCTTTTCATACAAAAAGCTTTTATGACTTGTAATTCTTAGATAACACAGCCTCCACATTACAGAAGCATGTCAGTTAGAAGTAGCAAGCTTTACATGAAATCCTAAAAAATATGTATGTTTTAAAGACAAAAATCAGTGAATTATATTACTTGTGCGAAAACAATATGTAAAATCTGAGGGGACACCACATGCAAAGGTAAATAAAAAGTCTAGACAGAGAGATAATGCTTACCATTAGTAAATACGTTAGCAAATATAATATATTTTGACCATGCACAACTTTACTGACAACACCTTCAACTTCTTTCAAAACGTGTGTCAGAGATTCCTCCCTAATTTATTTTCAGGGAGTAAGTTTATTTTGTGACTGTCTATATTAGCCATAGATTTTAGCACTTCCTCGTTAACTTCTGATATTTATTCTCTGGTTTCTGCTACTACTACAAAGAAAAGCCAAACAATTAGAAATTATTTTTATATACTTTGCAGTTTAGAGAATTGGCCTATGATTACTGAATCATCATTTTGCAAGAAAGTTTCCCTGCAAATAGCACATCTGATCTGCACTAGGAAAAAGTCAGTTTTGCTGTTTGTCAGTTACAGATTAACATTTCAAATACATGTATAAAAATGTCATGTTAAAGGGTCTTGTCTCTGAATTAAGCAAGAATTCAAACAAGGATACACTGGAAAATATAGGAAAATGCATCTTGTAAAAGTAACACTTTTTACATATCTACCACTTCAGATATCAATACTGTTGCTAATAGATCATTAGAGTTTTCATTCAGAGAGACAGAAATCATACCGTACAAGCAATCCCAGAAGGAATATCTCTAGTCGTTCAAAACATATTTCACTTGCCTCTGGCACGAGTTTCTGGATTAGTGTCATATATGTGTCAACATGAAACAACATCGGTTATTTGTTTATACATTCACATTACTCCTCCTTACACTCTTCTGTATGCCAGCTGACATTGACAATACATAGATATCAATATATCCAACCCAGTGAGTGCATTCCTCCATCAGGTACTTGTTAATGCGTAACCACCAAGTACAAATAACGGGAAACTGAGGTAATGATGTCTATAATTGAGAAAGTGACATGAAGTAGACTTAACAGCGCTGTTTGTATACTACTAATTAGAAATGGTATTGTGTAAAAGACATATTTTGACTCATTGTAAAACAGAACTGAAGCCTGATTTTTAAGATCCAGTTAGCTGATAAGACCCAGACATACACAACCTGAAGTCTGTAGTGGTTTCCATTAGTTTTCAACCAATAACAGCAGGAAAATCATGTCTGGCATGTTTTAAACTGGGTATTCTTGGCCAGCATGGCTAGGTGCAAAGTTTCTTTGTTCTATTCAGAAAATAAGCAATTGGAATTCTACTCTGGGATTTGAATTTTTGAACCAAATCTCCATTTGAAATAGATGCTAGTGATGTTTCATTTATTATACATAAAAATCAACCACCTCAAGACCTTCAGCAGGCAAAGAATAGTCAAACATGACTTCAGCCAAGTTCCTGCATTTTGGGATAGGCAGTAATGCCCGAAGCTTGTTTCTAGCCAATCGAGTAGCTGTAAAGGCAAGACACTTCTGCATGACTTCCATATCATCTGATAAGAGTAGAAGAGTCAACAGCTACTCCATAACATGTTCTCCTTGGTGACCAAGGAGTGTAAGTTTCTGCTCTCTACCCTCTTCCTCTCAAGCCATTCATTCCTGTCCCTGGGCTGCAGCTCACTGCAGTCTCATTGGGCTGCTATTACTGTAGATCTAAGCTGGGTTAAAAATATCTGTCCCCCAAACAATTTCCTTTTTTATTTTCTATCTTAAGCCACTTCACTGGTCCTGCACATGGCTGTACCACCACAAGCAGAACACAAGAAACTCCAGCAAGGAGAAAGAAGATCCTTAAGCAAGCTTTCTCAACAGAGAAAACATATTCTGAAACTAGACCACGTAATGACATTAGAGTTTACTGCTAACCCTGTAAACTAAGGATCTGAAAACACTTTTCCTCCACCATCAGAACAAAGCAGAAAACTACACTGACTGATGTTGTGACAGCTAGAACAGAATCTACTAATACTTTCCTTTTGCAATATGTGTTGCTAATTAAAATTTAATTTAAAAATAAATAAAGAAAAGAAAAGAAAAAAAAAGGAAAAGAAAAAAAAAAAAAAAAAAAAAAGAGGAAAAGAAAAGAAAATGAC
>WHYT01015463.1:139349-152140 GCA_009806455.1 Tetrax tetrax | reverse complement strand
AATATAAATATATAAAAAAAAAAAAAAAAAAAAAAAAAAAAAAAAAAAAAAAAAAAAAAAAAAAAAAAAAAAAAAAAAAAAAAAAAACCAAACAACATTTATCCCTGCCAGACCTCTCTCTCAGAGTGGACAGCCCCAGGGGCTGAGATCTGAGTTCTGCTCCAAGCAGCAGTGGTACCTCCCCACTGGGGAATTCCCAAAACAGGAAAGATACCCCAGAGCTGACACAAAGCCAATAGATTTGGCTCCCATGCCACACTTCCTCCAGCTGTCAAGGCAAGGAGTGTGCCGTGGTTAAAAAACCTGCTGTGCTGCAGCCACTCTTTGCTGGAGCTGCAGCAGGCTGGGCAGAGACGAGAGGAGCTCGAGGGCTCTGCTGAGCATCCCTGGCCCAAGATCAGAAACAAGCATCCATCCCTTTCCTCTCCTCATTCAGCACTGCACAGCCTTGCAGACAAGGTCTTTTATCAGTTTCTATAAGCCTTCTACTGCTACTCATTAATAGTTCATCTGTTGCTTTGCTGGGTGGATTCCTCCTGTCTACCACTCGCCTCCTCTCAGAGCCATACTAATGAAGTTCTCATTTGCTTTCAAGATATGAGAAATACTCTTTTGGGATCAGCACCTTGCTGGGGATTATAAGTGCACAAACTGAAGTTTAAACAAGTTTGTGCATCACTGAGGTTATATCTGCAAGTGATGGGGTAAGCCATCAGGAAGGCTGGTTTTATCTGCTGATATAAAAATGAACAGAGAGGGATTATTTGCAAGCTGTTCTGGACCAATATACACACGGGCTTTAAAAGTCTCATGTGATTAAACAATAACTTATGGCTGACCCCTATTTTGCCTGCCAACATTTGCCGTTCCTTTACATTCATACCATTACTAAAGCACAGCACAAGACCATGAAAAGGGTCAGAAGTGAACAACGTTAACTTACAATGCACCACAGCTCACTCAGCTTCTATGCAAAACAGATAAAATCTTGAGGTAGTTAATATTTTATGACTTCTTAAAATAAAATTTAAAAAGAACTCAAGTCTTGTTTTACACTATCTGTAAAAAAATTAATTGGAGGAGTGCAAGCAGAATGCTAGCAAGGTCTTTTAAAAGCCTCCATTGGGTTCTTTTGCATCCAAGTCTATTCAAAATAGTTAATGTCAATATGCATATATATATATAGGTATATTTATATGCACATATCTACACATGTGTATAAATATACAGCAGAGCATCCCTCTACTGTGGCATCCTTTCAAACATAATCCTCATGAAGGATTTTAAAATGATGGCGAGAGACAGACCCAGCCTTACCTTCCTAATTCCCAGCTTCTCTTCACCTTTTGAAACTGAATCCTCGGTGCTGTCTCTATGGTGACAGTGACGTCCAGGTCCCCGCAATGAGATGGCTGCTGGCACGCATCAGGTGCCAGAGCGAATCTGTCAGCACTAGAAACCTCTCCAGTCTCTGGCTCCTCCACGGAGTTCTCTTCTCCAAAACCAGATGTGACAAACAACCTGGTAAAGAAAACAGTGTTAAACCACCACCCCACACCTAGGAGAGGGGGAAAGTGGGTCTAAATATGGGGTCTAAAAGCTTTTTTTAGTTTCCTCTCAACAATAATTACTGCTAGTTAGGAAATAAACATGATAGCCCTACTATCAAACAGTGTATCTGGATAACCTACAGAGAATGAACTAATTACAGATAATTTCTCCCAGAGGGTTTGACAGTGAGAAAATATTTGCATCACAAAGTAGAAGTCATTGATGAGCAATGAAAACAATGAAAACCTCCTGCAATGTCCATCCAGCTGGCACATGGAACTAGCAGTGACAGAAGGATGTTTCTTGGTTCCTTGCAAGAGGGGAGACTTTTATGGAGTGCTAAGTGAGGAGCTGCAGGTGAGACCTGCAAAGGTGTGCCCTTCAGCCAGCCATGGGGGGTGGCTCCGTTGACTTTCTCTCCTTAGGAAAGAGTGAGCCACCTGCAGTTACATAACACCAGTTTTATTATGTAGTCCTGGTTATATTTTACTGTGGATACACCTACTTATCGTATAACCTGAAACACGCCACCGTTGTAACATGCTTTCTTGCGGCAGCTTATCAGCACAGTAAAGGATGCTCAGTCCCTGCTAGCACTTTCCCTCTGGGTTCCCAAATGGGGGCAGATGTGCCAGGGAAAAAGCTTTAACTTTCTGCCACAGTCCACTGCCAGCACCTGCTGATACTGCACACCCTGTAAGATGCTCTATAACATCTTCATATTTCACTGAACTTTTGTGAGTTTGCAGCTGAAGGTGTCTGGCACAGCGTTGCATCACTGCAACTTTGCTCCCCACTGCAGGGGAGGAGATGAAGTCCAGTGGTGTTTGCAGCAGCAGGCCTTCCCCAGAGGACTTAACCATGTGTGATACACTGCTCAATCAGCTCACTTGCGATTCCTCTCTAATAAAGGCATCTACTCAAAATTCAAGTGTCCTGTTTTATCCAGACAAATATTTGGAAAATGAAAAGGTGACACAGATTAGTCTTGTATTTCCCTAAGCTTCCATGTTCTTTTTCACCAGTCAGTCAAAAAATATATAGCCTATCATTCTCAAAGATGAGGATTTTAATAGCCCAGCAGACATGTAGTACAATTCAGAAAAAGATATAATAGCAATAGTATATTAGAATCATAGAATCATAGAATGGCTAGAGTTGGAAGGGACCTTCAAAGGTCATGTAGTCCAATGCCCCTGAAAGGAGCAGGGACATCCCTGACTAGATCAGGTTGCTCAGAGCCTCATCCAGCCTGGCCTTGAACGTTTCCAGGGATGGGGCATCCACCACCTCTCTGGGCAACCTGTTCCAGAGCTCTACAACTCTTATTGTAAAAAAAAATTTTCAAATATCTAATATAAACCTACCTCCTTCTAATTTAAACCCATTACCCCTTGTCCTATCACAACAGGCCCTACTGAACAGCCTCTTCCCATCTTTCCTGTAGGCCCCCTTGAGGTACTGGAAGACTGCTATCAGGTCTCCCCTGAGCCTCCACTTCTGCAGGCTGAACAGCCCCAACTCTCTCAGCTTGTCCTCATAGGAAAGGTGCTCCAGCCCTCTGATCATCTTCGTGGCCCTCCTCTGGACCCTCTCCAACTGGTCCATGTCCTTCTTATGTTGGGGGCTCCAGAACTGGACACAGTAGTCCAGGTGGGGTCTCACCAGGGCAGAGTAGAGGGGCAGAATCACCTCCCTCGACCTGCTGGCCACGGTCCTCTTGATGCAGCCCAGAATGCAGTTGGCCTTCTGAGCCACAAGGGCGCTAAATTACTAAACCTTGAATTGCTGTAATGCATGTTAAAAGTCTAGTCCCAGACTGGGTTACTGATGTGCCATACCTACTAAGTGACTTTTTTCCCCTGTGTTCTTTTCTTGATCCTTATTCATATATTACCTCTTTTCTAACACTTAGTCTGTAAATGCTTGGGATTAGAGAAGGCTTGTTGCTGTGTATTGCCCTTCTCATGCTGGATTGCTGGCCCCTATCTGAGGCTTTAGGTGGTACAATAACATAAAACCAAAGCAGTTTGAGAGAAAACACAACAAAGTCCAAAAGGAGGCAGTAGTACAGGACTTAGTTATGACTTAGTTATGTATATAACCCTGAGAAGTGAGGATTGCACCCAAACAATGCAATGCCTCAGTCTGCAGAGTTGGTAAGCACAGAAATATTATTTCTATCCAAAGCAGAGAAGTTTTCTCCATATTTTCCTCCTTACAAGAGCACCAGCTGTACTTTCACTGCAGAAGCCAATAGATTTGTGCTTAAACAACCTCAGTAGAAGTGCAGATAAAGAGCCGTGTCTCCTAGTTCATACAGAATTCATTTCTATTTCACAGCAAAAAGATACAAAAAGCCTCTCATTCCAAGCCCAGAATGCAGAGGTCACCAGACTAAGATGGGTCCTGATGTCAAGCAGAGGTGCACAGGCACCTGCAAGTCCCTTTCCATCTGTAACCTACAACCAGCTCCAGCATTGTAACATGGAAAAGCAGACCAGCAAAGGTGGAGTTGGCAAGCCCATCAGCCAAGGAGCACTGGGAACAGCCAGGAAACTTAGGTATAGTTTAAAGTATTCATTCTCCTCCAGTCTCCACAGATATCTAACAGCAAAGGTGACCACAAGGCACAACAGCATCAAGATGACAACACACAGAGTAACTCCACAGTTAGAGTGGGTTACACCGAAGGTCACGGTATCACAGAGCATTCTGGAGCAGAGATCAGTCTCCAAGGTCCAACCTGCAGCTCACACAGTTTAACAGGAGAAGCACCACCAGAAGAGAAGAAAGCTTTACAGTAACCACCATGAAAGAAACAGAATTTTTCCTCAGAGCATCCAGAACAAAACCTTTCATTACGATCATCTTGGATCTGAAAACAACAACTAATACCTGTGCATGCATACCATAGAGAAAAGCAAATTTCAAAGGGTCTTATGCCCAGGCTTATTGAGGCTACAATGTGATCTTTTAAAGAGGTTTTTTTTTTTTTATTGGGTTCTCCTCCCTCCCCATCCCCCCAACCCCCTCCCCAGCCCTCACTGTAGAGAATCCCATCAACTCACTAAAAGCAGCATGTACTCCCTTCTCAATCTATATCCATCTATTATATTTCACAGCTATTGAACATTATGCTAGCTAGACTTCATACACCCACAGAATATACACCTCCTAACACCAGTGATGTTCGTGGCTAGGCACCATATATTTTGCAGTATAACTAATTACAGCTTCGAGTTACTTACTTTGTTCTGTGGCCATAACTGTTGTGTCAAAGACTGTGACTTTTAGGATTTTTTCATCTGGGGGTCGGGAGGGCAAAGGACACCAACTTCCCAACTTCCCTCAACCCTTACCCTTCAAAAAACAAAAATTTAAAAAACAAACAAACAAACAAACAAAAAAAAAAAAAAAAAAAAAAAAAAAAAAAAAAAAGCAGCAGCATGGGAGAAATCCGTTTCCCCATTGACACTGAGCCAAATGAGGATGAGTTTTTTTACAGAACAAATTCTCTAGCACTTTGCTGCTTTCATGCCTTTAAACTTCTAATGACAACTGTTTAACACATTTCTGATTGGAAATGCACAATAATATTTTTTTTTAATATAAAAGGCTATAATTATGTCTTTTGCTTTGTTTGACAAAACTACAATTTCTACCAAAACACATGACCAGCCCCCGGGTGGCCTATTCACAGCAAACAATCTATTGTCCTGGGCACACAAGAAGAAAGACAAGATGTGGTTTAATTGAGCCTCAGATTTCATTTACTTTTATGGAAACTGCCAGTAATAACTCGTAGAGGGCACACCATTTCTTCTTTCATTGACTTTACATGATCGAATGCTGCCATTATTGGCTACTTCTTTCTCACATGCTCAATTACATTTACAACTGGGACACTACCATCCTCTTTGTATAAAGGTTAAAAAGTAGAAAAGTTGTTTCATCACTAGATCAGACATACAGAAATGCCCAAAACCCATTACAAAGTTTTCCAACACGTTTCTTTCTTGAAGTCTACTTTTTGTTCTTAAGCCACAGTTGCTCTGCTCCTTAGACACTGAACATAGATAACTCACCAAGAGATGGTCAAATCCTTTTTTAAGATCAAGTAAAAAAAAAGTCATCTCTACAATCAAAAAACAGTACTTCTTAATTTCTGGATAGCTTTGATATCAGACATACTATTATGAAGATAATTATTTTTCCCTTTCCCAGAGAGCTAGAAATCTTTGGAAGTGCCCTTCCAAAACTGTTCAAACCAGCTTGGCACAAAGTCACTTCAAAGCAGTTAACTCTGAAAACAGCATTTCCATTCAATGAGTGTCTGGAGATATCTGCTGTTGAGGTCACATGTTTGAAGAAATTCTGTTCATTTATGCTGGATTGATTGTACCTATTGCACAGAAAACTGGTCAAGAAAGATAAACAGGAGCTCTCTGGGCATGGAACTTCTAGTGAATTGTTCATTTCCATGGAGCTTAAGAGCCAAGTAAGGTGGGAAGAGTGGTGAGGAGATGTCTTGGCATGCCAAGGAGAGCAGCTCTACAAGCAGGCCATCTTAATCTGTTGGCTCTGCTTCCCTAGAGAGTCCACCAAATCCTGGGATCACTTAAACTCTTACCACGCCCTCCAGTTGCCTCCCATCCTTATGCTTGCAAACCTTATTCTGTAACTGTTGCTACACCTACGTGGACAGAACAATTGCACGTAGAATCATAGAATAGTTAGGGTTGGAAGGGACCTTTAAAGGTCATCTAGTCCAACCCCCAACATCATGTCACCCTTAAGCAGAAGATGAGTTGGCTGTGCCCATCCTGGCGAATAGCCATGCTGTCTTCCACTTCTGAGTCTGCAGAGTCAGGACACCACACATTCATCCTACCTACCACACCCAGGACAGCCCACATTCATCCTACCAGCCACAGGTTCACTTTGACATGCTGTCTCCAGCAATGTCTGGAAAATAGATTTGCTCACTCTACAGAAGCCAGCATGAAAATAATCTTATAACCAATATGGACTTTCAGAAACTTCAAGACTCAAGCCTTAGCTCAAATTCTGAGTCAATGTGACAGCATGGATTGTTCACAGCTTCCAGCATCATGATCACTGGAGTTGTTCACCAATGGTTTGATACCTGCCAAGTGTGCCTGTATTTCACAGAACAAGCTCAGAACAAGCACATGTAGCCACAAAATTATGCCTGCCCGTAAGAACTCAGATGTAACACATTTTCCCATTTGCATTTTCTCATTCCACTAACATTATTGAAGAAACATTTCATTTTCAGCTGTGTTTTCAGAAGGCTAACAAGGGGCTCATGAATACATCAAAGTGAAGTCATATTATTCATTTGCACAAGTGTTCCTGATTACTTTTTCTCTGACCACTCAGACAACAATTTATTAAAAAGCTAGAAGGAAAATCGAGTGTTTTTCAGGACCACCTTTCATAACCTTAAGTCCTGATCTATCCCCACATTTGGAAAACATCCACAGGACATGAAATGAAGCACAGGTACCAGCTCTGTGCAAACCTGGGGTCTACCAGAAAGCTATCTTCCGGCTGAGAAGGAGCCATCTCCAACAAATACAATCAGCAATGAAAACAGTGGGAAGCACGCGGTTCTACATACATTGAAAACGTGTTCCCTTAAGGGTCTCGCACAAACTACACCTTTGGTTGACTTCTGAATGGAGTCCCCAGGTGGTTAAAGTGCTGATATTGCATTATTTATGGTGATTGAAATGCATCTAAGTAGTGCTTAGCAATAGACTTTACACAAAGTCACTTGATGGAAAAAATACTGGGCGGGGGGAGGAGGTTGTTTACAAAACAAGTTCAGTAATAAAGCTGCTAGGCTGAGCCAAGAGACCTCTTCATAAATCATTTATTCCACAGTTTGACAATATTTACAAAGGTTTTTATATGAATTATTTACTCAAGCTTTTATAACTTGTAACGTACTGTACACAAAACAGCAAAAACACATTAGAGCTACAAACCTGGGAACATACAGTTATTCAATGACAGATGGTGGAAAGGGGTCTGACAAAGGGAAGTTTACAACTAACACAAGCAACAGCCTTTTCTATCTGTCATCAATAAAGAGATGAGGACTAGCAGGAAAATGTGATTCAGGGAAACAAGACGTTTTTTTCAAAAGCTACATTCTTTGCAATTGCTGGATTTGGTTATTTTAAAATGAGTCTTTTGTTTAGAGTGTCTAATTCTAAGAATTACCATTTCATTGAATTACCACCCACCAATGAGAGACTGCATGACACAAAAGCCAGAGTTTACACATAGGAAACCCCAAAATTCTGCTGCTCACCCTATTAGCTTTAGGTCAACTCAAGAGTTATAGTATACGTATCTAACAAGCCTGCCCAGAGAAGCCATGTGTGTTAACGTCTGTGCCAGGAAGTTTTGTGCACACCACTCCGGAAGAGAGTGGCACTGCCCAAAATATTTTTAACTGAACTAAAAGAAGGGGGGAACAGGGTGGTGTTGTTTTCTGATCCCATATTGGAGAGGGAGAACAGAGACAAGCACAATACCTGAGGCACTGGAAAGACACTTCAGTACAGGTTCACAAAGTTGGAAAACACATGGAAAACACAATACATAGAACTGGCTCGTTCATCCCCATCTCTTACAACCCAGCATGGGTGAACAAAACAATGGCTGTCAACGTCAGTCACTTTTCACACTGTGAACAGGTATCCAACATAACTTCAGCCTGCTCTCCTTCTGCCACAAAATAAAAAGCAAGGAAACCCCTCCACTAAGTGAGGCACAGAATTCACTGGTACCATCACAAAACATCCAGTCTTTCTTCCGCAACCTTCAATCCAATGCAACACACCACCACCTTCATGCTACTCCCTGATGGAAGGCAAAGGGTATCCCCACACAAGATCTTACAGCACAGGAAGATGTAGAGCTACAACAAAGAACTGTCGCTAGAGAAAACTTTGAAGTCTGTAGGAGGGACAGAGCATTGTCATCTCTTTCCATCTGTCATTCAGGTTAGGAAGTGGCATACAAGGTATCCTTTCTGTCTTGTTGACTTGAGAGGTGTCAGGTGTTTAAGATGACAGGCAGGCCATGAGGATGAGCTCTGTACATCTAGGAATGCTGAGACACTGGCATGAAGCCTAAAAGCTGAGACTTGAACAAGATGCAAAAGAAACCTTCACCCCTGCAGACAGTACAGCTGAAGCTACAGGTATTAACAGTAAGGAAACAGGGAGTTTTCTGTGTCCAGAGTTCTGGAAATACCAGAAAAGCAGTATTCAGAAGGAAGAAGTAGGAGTGCAATGCACCCAGCACTCTGATGTCCCATATAGAAATCAGCAAGGTCCTTCTGCCTGATTCTGCATGGAGCAAAGGCCTGGACACATCACCACAGGGGACTGAGGTCATCAGTTGCCATGTACCACCTCTAAGCCCTGTTACAGAAGCTTTGAGGCCTCTATATTTAAAAAAAGAATTAGAAAAAGAATACAGTCATCTACATATCAAACCAAAGTTACAACTGTATTAGAAATGCAAAGGAGACTTTGTCTAGAGGAATTACAAAACCAAGCTGGACGAGACATAGACTGTATGTCTGTGCCATAGACTGTAGAGTAGAGGTTGTGATTAGGCAGTATAATAACCTACTGCAAATGACTACAAGAGACAATGGCCAATTCTCATTCTCCAATGTCAAATCAACCTTTGCTGCACAGCTAAAAGAGCAAACATGAGCATAGGTACAGATACAATAAAACTAGAAAAGGCGTGTAAGACGACAAGAAAGAAGATCAAAGATATTGAATAGTTTATGTCTAAAAAACAATTAAACAGTCTGGAATTCTTTACCTGTAAAACAGATCTGAGGGGGCATCTGACAGAGATCTATAAAACAGCAAGTAGCATGGAGAAAACTTCACTGCTCATTGTTTCTTCTAATGGAAGGACTTACTGCTCACCCAAAGAAATTAACAGGTAGCAGGCTTGAAATAAAGAAGAATACTACCTGCATGTTGTATAGTTAAGTATTTTCTGTCACAAGATGTTGTGGATGAGACAGGTTTACACAGGCTTAAAAATTGGTGGAATCCTTCCTAGAAAAGAAGCTTAGCAAAGCCTCTGAATACACAGACATCATCACTTACTGTGGGAGTCTCTAAGACTGGAAGAAAACATTGAGGAAATATTTTGTAGATGCCGGTCACTCTTAGCACTTTTACATGATGACCAAGGAGCGGTCCTGAGTGTGAGGCTAATTTGGTTTTCTTGAATGTTCACTTCAGCCTATAGTACTTTTTAAAATGAAGATGGAATGAGTAGGAGGAGTTGGATGGTCCATGCAAGTCCAAATCAAAGAAGGAGATAGAGCACACTTCTCCAAGTTGGCTACCTAAATCAGGAAAATGAAGAGGATTTCTAGATGGTTTCTAGAAACGTAAAAGGAGAAAGACTATAAAATCATTCAAATGCACTGTAACTAGAACAGGTAAGAAAAGGAATGAGGAATTGCACAAGCCAACACCTGCTAGTTCCCCATTTTTGTTACAAGACGAGCTTCACTAAGACACTGTCAGGTAAATGACAGAAAGCTGCAGTCACCAGCTGAAGTTTACAAGCTTTACTCAGTTTTCCTTCAGGTCTTAGCATGCTGTAGGTCTAATAGAAATGGATTTTAATTTTTTTTATTATTATTCTCCTTTTTTGACACTTCCAATTAGGTTTTCCTCCTGCTGGTTTCTGAGGATCATTCCCTGGAGGCAGACATGTATCTTTGCCCTTGTTAGCTGCTTTTGAAATATTGCTGCTGTTGTCAGGAGCGATGCTATTGACTGAACTGCTGCAGAGTCCATTCATGATATCTAGTGGACATCTGCCCTTCAGAGAAGTTACTATTCCTGGGTACTGCTCATCTATGTGATGGAGAGAGATATTACTGTGTTCTGTATTTTGTGGAAGTGTGCAAACCATCCACATCGTGAGAGAGCAGAAGGACCTGAAACTTTAGATTACTTCAGTAGAAGGTGGAGATGGTCTTCACTGACTTCTCCTAAGTGAGGCAGGACGGGTAGTCACATACATTCACACATGACATGGCAATGAGTTACACAACATCAGAGAGCTCTCCTAATGCTCCTTCAGCCTGAAGGTGTCAAGACAAACGTCAAATCACTGCTGTTGAGTTCCTAAGTGCCTCAGAAAATTGAGGATATCTCTGGAAGGAGAGTATTTTGGGGTTAAGTTTTAAAACAGTGGGTATACAAGAAACGCAATACAAGTTCAGCTAATATAATACTAACTGGTGTCAAAAATTTCCTCATCTGTAACTGAATTTGCACCAAAAGAAATTCTTAACCAGTGACTGTGCCACAGGCTGTAAACACAGTCAGAGATCCAATAAGAAATTAATTTGTTTTTTTCTATAAGTAAACATCTATTCATACATGCATTTCGGATAACACCCTTAGTGGTCCTGGTAGTATAACACTCCCACAATATTGGTTACAAGGATATCCTTCATGACAGGGACTATCTTTTACTATTATAAAAGTGCAGAGGTCGATGTCCCTGTTTTGGCAGGAGTACTCAAGCACTTCTATATTCAAATAATTAGTTGTTGTCATAGAATCTGTCCTTGTAATAAAGAATCAAATCAAATAGTAATAGTTTGCAGTAGCAGGCTATCCTAAATTGACCTAAGGTAGGAGCTGGTGAACTGCATTTTTTATTGTTGATTTTTTAGAAGTTTAGTTTAGTTCCTATCTCCTTTTAGACATTCACTTAAAGTAACCAGAGTTAAGTGTTACACCTCACATAAAGCCCTTTTTTTCATCCCAAGTTGGACTGAAAATGTGTGTTCATCTCAGTACAGTTGGAAGGAAAGGAATTTGCCAAGAGATTTTGATCCTGTAAATAACGGTTTCATTAAGAGCCATACACGACTCCACAGGGAACTCTAAATATTAAGATTGGTAATAAAATCATTAGTTGTTTCAAGTTATTCAGCATATCATGGAGCCTTAAAAAGTTAATGACAGTTCAAAGCCAGCTACAGATGGACCAAATGTCAGTCGGTTCATTTCAAATTGGGTTGGAAATAGTACTTAACATTGTGGGGGAACAACCCTCAATGACAGGGCAATGAGCTGGAATACTCATAAGAGCCTTTTTGGTCAATAATTTCTGTTCACAGTCAAAGTTTTTCTGTGAGGTCTAAGAGCTAAGGTTTTTTGAATGCATAACAATGACTCATAAAAGCCTTACAAGAGCACTGTAGTTATTAAAAATAAAATAAATGGTTTGGCCTCTCTGGATTTCAAACCCTCCAAATTTCCTAGAACATGGTCCAGATATAACTTGAAAGTTTAAAGCGATCACTTTTTTCTCCTGGTGAGTCTGAGACAGGATTTTATGTATATATATATGCATGCATACACACATGTAGGTAAAGCAGAATCATATGCATCCCAGAACTTCCAGATACTTTGACTACTGTCTGAACTATTGTCTCAGCACACGTTCAGATGCACATAGGTGTCTAAATCACACGCTAAACTCATCCCTTAGCAGCAAAACCATCCTGGTGCTAGTACCCAGCTGTAGAGGCCTGCGCTCTGCTGTCAGGCACAGGTAGTAATTCGGTAGCAGGCAGTGGCAGGGATCCTCTTCCCAAGCCTGACTCCTCATCCCACTCCCATGGGGACCAGGCGCGGTGCCAGCAGGCTGGGGTGGCAGCAGCCGCTCCCCGCTGAGCCTTGCATGTTACAGGAGCAGGGTCGGTGGGCAGCAAGCCAGTGCAGCTGCTGCCATGCATCTTCCTACCCTGGAGCACCATGAGTCCCCCACTCACACCTGCCACCCATCACCACCACGTGCCCCGCTGCAGGTGGGGACAGGCACTCCGCAGCAAGGGAGCTGGCAGGTTGTCCTTAGGTTGTCACAGCCCCATGGGGCTCAGTGGATGACAGAGAGGAGTGCCAGTGGGATCCTGCAAGCAGCAGAGCTACTAGAGCTGGCTGGAACATGGCTGTTTTGTTGTAGCAATGGCAGTTCACACCAATGGAGGAAGAGATGTGATGGCCCGGGGATGAGGGAGGGGAAGGGGGTCATCTGGCAGACTTTCCTCACCTGGTTGAAAGGGTTCTGCAATTATTAAAAAAAAAAAAAAAAAAAAAAAAAAAAAAAAAAAAAAAAAAAAAAAAAAAAAAACA
>WHYT01015463.1:117233-133579 GCA_009806455.1 Tetrax tetrax | reverse complement strand
AAAAAAAAAAAACTCACAACAAATTAGATTTGCTATTAATAAGCCAGACCAACAAATTTTTGGGGAACTTTTCATTTCGCTCAAAATGTAATTTGTCACTCAATTTGTTCCTCTTATTCAAACCAGGAGAGCAGTCAAGCACCCACATTAGCAAAGCCTTGAGCCACTGCTGGCCGAGCACTGGGAGAGGTGAGTTAGCACTGGTGAGGAAGGGAAGCAGGGACTGTCTGTGAGGCAGGCTGGAGACAATGCTGACAAATATCATTGTACAGGAAAGCTCCCCCCACCAACACTAAGCAAAGATTGCATGTGACGTTTCTGAAGTCAGGTGCACTTGGCTTTGCAATCTTAAAAATGTTATTTCAACAGTGTAAATGTAGTACAGACTTCTCAAGGCAAATCAAATACAAATAAGATCTTATTTTACTTCTATAACTTCCTTCCCATCCTCTAATTAGAGCACTTAAGTTTTAATCTCCAAGTCAGGTATTTCAACTTCTTGAGTCACGCAGGCTGGAAGCAGAAAGAGTTTGTTATTTTACAATGGGAAAAGCAGTAGGTATTGACCACGGACTCATAGTGGCCTTCACAGGATCATAGAATAGTTTGGGTTGGAAGGAACATTTAAAGGTCATCTAGTCCAACCCCCCTGCAAGGAGCAGGGACATCTCCAATCAGATCAGATTGCTCAGAGCCCCATCCAACCCGGCCTGGAACATTTCCAGGGAGGGGGGATCCATCACCCCGCTGGGCAACTTGTCCAGCATTCCTCCACCCTCAGTGTAAAAAAAAAAACTTTTCCTGATGTCCAGTCTTAAGCTACCTCCTTCTGTTTTAAAACCATTACCCCTCATCCTATCACAACAAGCCCTGCTAAGGAATTTCTCCTCATGTTTTCTATAAGCCCCCTTTAGGTACTGGAAGAATTAATCTCACTCTGCACAGCAACGTGGAGACCTTGCCTAAAAGAGCATTTTCCTCAGCACGGTGAGCTTAACCCAGAAAGGAGAAGCAGCAGCAGGCAGTAAGAGAACTGATAGTTTTACTTTCCTTAGCAAAGTGAAGGCTGACAAGGATAGGACTGGCATCAGGGGTGAGCAGAAGGGTATGAGATATTATTTTGCTTTATTTCCACCCATATTACATACAAACCTTAGCTCACAGAAGTGATCCTGTGGTGAGACTAGGAGGGACGCTGAGGATCCCGACCATTCCTCCACTTTGTACCTAAGCACAGGCTTAATTTTTTGTGCAGAATTCAAAATAGTTAATCACATCCTGTGCTGAATTTTGGCTCAGCTACCTAAAGATTCATTTAATTGGGCTAATTGTTTTATAGACTTGTAACAAAGAGCAGGCCAAATAATTGCAGGCTAGGCTATTTTAAAATAATGGTCCAACTGCTGGAAGTCACAGCATCTGGCTACTGAGAGGGGTGATGCTAGCTGAATTATATATTACAGCTTCCAGCAAGGAAAATCTTCCATTTTTGTCTGTGAATGGGGAAATAAAAAACTGCAATAGCGTGTGAAACTGTCATAACAGCTTTTCACAGTTGAGACACATTAAATTACCAACAATCAATATCCTGAGAAAAACTTAAAAGAAATAGATTTGCTAGGAAGGAATAAAGAAATGTGCCTGGTTTTAACATGGAGCTTTAGTTTGCCCAGCGCTAAAGTCATAACAGCTGCATAGACTGAAGCTGTACAAAACAGGGAAAAAGC
Source organism: Tetrax tetrax (assembly GCA_009806455.1). Taxonomy (NCBI): domain Eukaryota; kingdom Metazoa; phylum Chordata; class Aves; order Otidiformes; family Otididae; genus Tetrax; species Tetrax tetrax. Next base: position 131,852 of record WHYT01015463.1, on the reverse strand, counting down.
CCAAAACTACTGACTTCACAGTAGATTTTAGGAATTAACTTTCATACACATGGCATGGCAATCAGAAAAAAAAAAAAAAAAAAAAAAAAACCAACAAAACTGAGGGACAAGTTTATGCAGGCCGAGTAAGAGCATGTCTTGAAGCTGCAAAAGACCAACTTTTTGCTGTTCCCCTCCCACATGATTAAAAACTAAATGACTGCCAGTTGTTCCTCACTAGGTGCTTGGTACTCTTGGCATCTTATAAATGGATCTTCTACAACTCAGCCTGATTTCCCGAGCTGACAAATCGCGGATCCTGTGATGACACATGGGTTTTCTGCTGCGTGACTCATGTGCCTAGTACTTCTTAACAGTTTTTGTTTTCTGAGTCTAGCTGGAGTCGCATGGCGCTAACAGTCAAAGAGATCTAATACAGTAAATGGAAACTGCTGTCAGTATGAACCAGATTAGTCAATCCCTATAGAACAAGTGAATTTCAGATAGCAGCTCAAGCATGACCACTATGATCACAGCCTAGTGTTTATGTATACACAGAAACAATGAAGTGGCCTGGCAATTACTGGAAATACATTCCTCAAGCTTTCAGGCTATGCCAAGCTTAAAATTGTGGTCAGCTCGTGTGGGAGAAACTAGATCAACTTGGATTGCATTGCAGCAGTTGTAATTGATTTGTATATTTTGCCTTTCTATAGAACTTCCAGTGCTAAGTGCACAGCAGCTTAAACAACCGTGACATATAGTGCTTTCTGTGCCTTCAAATCTCGCAGGTATACAGCCCCCCCACCTCTCCTCAACTCATGCCCCACTGCCACGGCCAAATGGCCAAACACCCCGCACCGCCCTGCCTCTCTCCAAAGCCATGAGGGAGCCAGACCCAAGCCCTCAGCAGTCAGCGGTGGAGCCCCTGGGATTTGCTGAGTAGTGATGGAAAAAACACAAGTTTGGAGCAGAGGCTGGTCCTGCCCCAGTCAATAGGAGCTCTGCCATTTCCTTCAGCTGGGCTAGGGTCATACCCTGCAAGTTCGCACAACCAGCTGAGAGTTTAGTGCTTAAAACATCTACCTACCACAGTGAAGTTTGCAAAATAAGGCAAGAAATGCCAACTTTTTTCCTTTTTTTTTTTTCCCCCGCTCCCCGTCCCTAACTAGCCTGGCTATTCTTTCATATTTTTTTTTCTATTGGATATTCTGACTATTACAGCTCCCTTTCTCCTTATTTCAGTGTTTCAAATAACTGAGCCAAATTTAAATATATATGTATGTATTTTTATATACATATATAAAATCATTTCCTTGTCTCATGTACTGCACTGACCCATGGTCACTCTGTCTGCTGGCAAAGCTTGGCCACCTCCACCCTATTCCTCAGTGCCTGGATGGAGCCCCAAAACATTGCACTCTGCTCCCCGCGCCACTCTCTCACCCCAGCCTTCTTCAAGATGCTCCAATACAGCCTGGCAGACAATGGATGTCATGTTCACCTTCATAGTATTTTGAATTATTGACTTCTGATGAAAATACCAACTTTTCACTTAGGCAAAATTTCCTTAGTTTTCCTCCTTATTTTGTGTGTCAAAATATTTCTGCAAAAAGTATCTTGGCAAAGGTTTGGTTCAAAATCAAGGTTTTGGTTTTTTTTTACATAAAGTAGTTTTGATCTGAGATTCTTTTTACACAGCATTGGTTTAGTTAGTTAACGCACATTTCTGCAGCTTCCCCAACTGCTACATCAAAGGAAGGAAAAAAAAGAATCAAACAATTATTTACCTTTCCCTGATAGAGCCAAGACAAAATACATGCACCAATGTTCTGGGGGGTGATTGCAGTATAGGAATGAGTAGATTATAAGAATTTTTAAATAGAATTACACAACTCTGGACTTATATTTCTGTGACAGATGAAAAGAACTCCAACCTACTCCATTCCTGTTTCCCAAAGTTTCTAAGCTGTAGTATCTATTATGTTTAGCAGTTCACCCAGTTTCACCTATCAAAGCGGTCTACCTTGTTTTCCTTAATTAGAATTCAGTTTTGCTTCCCAGCAATTCAGGAAGCATCATGAGACTGCAATAGCTAGGCTGGAAAAAAAAAAAAAAAAAAAAAAAAAAAAAAAAAAAAAAAAAAGAAAAAAAAAAGAGAAGCTATAATTTAAACAAAAACCTGCAGTAATTTAAATCTTCTACTATATAAAAATAATGTTCTACTTAATACCTTGCTAGGCATCCCAAGTAATAAAATTCATGTTGGAGAGAAGGAGGGGAACAATATACAAACTAAATGTTCAACCAACAGTATTTTACTGGCTCAAGAGAACAGGGTAGCATTTACCCAGACATTTTAGGACATTCCTGTATGCTGTAGCCAGAGTAAAGCTTTCCGTTAAATAGTTCTTTTCTCTGAAAAGACATCAATATTTCTAATCACAAAGCTATGTGGAGAAGAATGTTTACATTGTATATCAAAGTTGAGATTACTTTTACTGGGTGAAGGGAATTATATTTCAGAAGTTGACTTTTCTTGTACTCTATCACTTGGCCCTCAGATCAGAACAAATAAAACATTTTCACTGAAGCTTCTTCCTCGGGCCACTTTTTCTTGCAGAAATTTGTTCTAAGGCATTTCCTGTCAGTGCTTCCCATCGTTCTCCAAAGTTTGCATTTTTTTAATATATATAAATTTTACTGTCCATGGCAATATATATAATTTCTGTCATCCACAACTATCAATATGTCACAGAGACTGCTTTTTCATCTCATATGGTTATGATGAGCTTTCAAATTTGGCTCCTAGCAGTCATCCCTTCTTGGCTCAAGAGCAAAGTAAATCTGCAATAGCCATTAACTATTACTTTAACCAAATCTGAGGCTCTGAGCATCCTACTGCAGCCTCTTAGCTCACTGTTGCTCAAAGAACTGCAAATGCCAAACCAATGATAACATCAAATAAAAATTATATTTCCCAAAAGGTCTAGGTGTATTGTCAAAATCCTTTCTGTAGCACTGAACATTAATCTGGCAGGTATAAGAATGGTGCTGAAGTTATAGAAAGCAATCCTGAGATGGAACCAGGTATCGTACTATGGCACATGTCTGATGGGACTCAAATGCATTTCCCAGCCCCTCATTGTAGGCATGTGCCCAGCTGCAACTGGGACCCACAGCAAGGTGGGACTCTGGGCAGTCAGAAGACAGGCATATGCCCGAGGTAGAAACCCACACAGAGCAGAAATGTAGGCAGAGCATAGCATGTAACTTGATTTGGGCATCAGGGTGGAGACGCACATGATTTCTGTGAAACTCTTACCTCTAAATAGTAACAAAAACATTGCTATGCAGACATTATTATTCTCATTTAACAGGAAATTTGTGTTTATATGATTAAGCAAGTGAAAGCCAGAGGAAAAATACTCCATAGTTTAAACTCTCTCCTCTTGCACGTATGCAGTAAGGCTTTGTATATCTATGTAACATAGGCCTCTTAGATTATTCAGACAATACTCTGTAATTAAAGATCAAAAAGGGTTCCCACAGCTCAAGATACACACAGGCATGATATTCTGTGTGTTGCTATGACCGAAAAGATCAGTTTCTGAATGAGATTGCAGCAAAAAAAAAACCGGTGTGCATTTATTAGAAATACACTATAACCAGCCCAAAGTTTCTAGCTAGAAAATTAGCTATTCTCTACCCCATCTAATGTAAAATTAGCTTTGTCTAAAGTAAAATTACCTATGACACTCCTTAACTCCAGTTTCACTCTGAGTTCTGGTAGAGAAACCAGCCAGTCAAAAGTATGTGACATCTATGACTTAAGACAGCCGGTTTGAAATAGAATCAAAAATTTCCTTTCTTCTTCTTGATTAAAATTTTTAAACTTGCCCCGTATTTTCATGCTGGCTTCCATTTGAAAGACTACACAATGCCGTTATTTTTATCACAGGACACAGCTTTCTCAGTTCCAGAATAGGATTTTTAGGAGGACTCCTAGGCAGAGTCAAGCCTGCCCATTCACACTGCCCAGCCTGCCACAGCACCTGCTCTGCTTAATGGCTGAAAATGGCACTCTGTCAATAGTCCTTGCAACTTTTCAGAGCTCTTACACCAGCTACTACAGCCTTTGGAAACTGGTTCCTGGGAAATCTGTGCAACGGCTGAGAAATGGAAAGGAAAACTCCGAGCAACCATGTAAGAGACAAGTGGATGTGTCTCAAAATGGGCTCAGCCTCCATCTCCATCAGCTCCAGGACCTCAGGTAAACTCTCAGCTTATTCCAACCAGATACTTGAATAGAAAGTAGCTAAAGACAAAGGTCAGCACCACTTAAGCAGCGCCCAAGCATGTGTTTATTTCACACTGCAGACGTCTTGCTGCTGCAGTGCTGTGCCTCTCCCTGACTCTTCAAAGAGGCCCTCAGAAGCCAGCGCTTTGTGTGGTGTGGTGGAGCCAGCATTGTTCTCATTACCACTCACAGAACTTGTATCCAACCATTAAATTATATAGCTTTCATCTGTCTCTTAAGGAGACAAGGCTAATGCAATCATGCTGAGTGCATGTATGTGTGTGTCCGTCCATATATCTCCCAGTAACTTCTGAGCGTCTTGTCTGACTTTGATCATGGCTGGCAGAAGGTCAGAGACCTCGACATCATCAAGTTCCTGCAAGCTGTCAAGAAAACAGGCACCTGGTCTGAGGGGAGGAAGACCTAATTACAGTCCCCAAGCAGAAAAAGCATGCAATCCTGGCTCACCCTTGGACTCCAAAGGATTCAACGGATCCAGTCACAAAACCAAAAGAAACCAGACTCTGCCAGTCCTGCAGCTTATTGAAGCATCACAGCACAGCAGCAAGAGCCACCATGAGCTGTGACCTCCTGCAAAGTGCCCCACTACCCAAGGTCCTGCAGCCCTGCCTTGAGGAAAGAGCTTAAACAGCGCCCGTCAACACAGCTGCCTCACATAGTTTTGTAAAGAACAATTTAGCAACAGCACAACATTTCCCTCCCATAGCATCTCTGCAAGGTAGGACTTCTCTGTTGACCTTGACATACAAGCCAAAGCGCTCACATCATGCCATTCACAGACCATAAGGAAACCCTGACCTTATAGAAATCAACACGAGCTCCTGTTTCAGGAGAAATAGAGCTGTAAAAGCCATATGTGTTGAGGAAAAACTAGTATGAAAAATGAACAAGAAAAAATTGTAACAAGGTACCTTCTTGCAGACATCACTTGAAAAAAACATCAGCTACAAAGATAATTTTAAAAAAAAAAAAGTTCAGCTGCTCTGGATTCAAACTTCTAAATTCACATTGTAAATAGATTTAAACTAGGGGGTTTTTTATCCTCTTCCATGACTGGATGCATGCTGAGGTCAAACCAAACACACACCACAATCCTACAAATACTGCAGAGTCCCTTCAAGTCCTCTTCCTGGTCTTACAGCTGCATCCTGCTTCTAGACAAATCAAGAGCACTACCATGAGCAGAAGACCAGGTGTGAAAGTTGTCTTCCTTCTAATATTTTTCTAGTTATTCAGCTTCAGAGAACCTATGCATCAGAATTAACTACAACAGAATTTACTGAATAAAACATCACTCTAGAAATACTTTGTTTATAAACATAAATGTATGTGCATTTATACATATTTGTGTACATACAGAGACTACACAGTGTCTCAATGCAATCAAAATGGCCAGTTGTTACACCTTCATATGCTATGTGTAGTGGCGTTCACACAGCTGCCAGAAGAGTACTTTTTTGATCTACAAATTTACAGAGGTAAACTTCAGCTATTTTTAATAAAATACACTGAATGCTTCTGGCAAGTGCACTACAAAAGCTAATATTTAAACAACAGTAGCAATAAAAGGTATTAGTTCTATGCTTTAGAAAATATTTACATTAAGATAAAGAAAGTTTTTTTCTTTTTGCTTTACTTTTTTTTTAATTCAGGAAAGTCTGTGAAAAACCACTCACATCAGTAGTGACTACGTTCTGTTTGTTGGTCTGCATAGCTGCTGCTTGGACATAGCTGCTAAGTCTAAGTCCTAGACAAATCAGACTATTTTAATCCCTCCAGGCTGCCCTAGTTCTTGCCTTTTTTTTTTTTTCTTAATCATCTTATTAATGCAACATAAAAACAAGTGAAGTATCATAGCATCGTGGTCCTGCATCACTTCAGCTGTAACCTCTATTTCATTCAGGCATTGAACTGAAAATTTCTTTGACTGGCTTAAAAGCTAATTTTAAAATCATTTTACCTACACATTTCTTTTTTTAACTTGATACATAAAATATTTTAAATTATTTAGCTTGTTCAACAAAATACTAAAAGTTAAAAAAATATTTTTTCTCGCTATCTATACACATCCTCACAAGACTCAGTTTCAAAGAAAATTGTGCAGAAGGATGTTTGAGTCCCAGTAAAATCCATCCTTACCTTTGCTTCTTCACAAGCCAGGGCACCCTAAAGAATAATTCCCAGTAAGTCCCCAAATCCGGATGCCAGCCACACTTTGTGCCGGTGTACTGTTGGAGTGCTGGTATTTCCATGTGCAACCAGTGGATCTTTCTATGTAATTTTAGCATCTCAAGGCCTAATCGAAGGGATTTCAAACCAATGGTGTTCATTCCATTGGTTCCAAAAAAGAGCTGTTCATATCCTTAGCGCAAGGCATATATCTTAAATATCACACATACACCAAAGAACATCACTTTTGAAACTACTTCCGTAATATATACCAGATAGATCAACAAGGTTAAGTTCTTTAGTATAAACTTATTTGCCAATAACATTTTTAAATGCTTTACAAAGGGCCAAGCTTGAATTTTAATTATTCAATATTATATTTTATAATTGTTCACTCTTTAAAAGCACTCATCAGTTATCTCTTTGGGTTGCCTCTGCACAACTTATATAGAAAGTTATTAATGCTTCTGAAATACCATGCAGTAACTCATAACTGAAAGGCCCTTTCCAAGCACGAATGTGACTATAGGGCAGCACTGATGCAGACTCTGAAAGGGATAAGGATCCACTCCTCACACGCAGTACTCAGCAACAGCGTCCGCAGAACACCGTTCTCATAGTCCTCCTGGTGCAATGCTTTCCTCAACACGCATTATATGTGCAGCTATGCAATATCTGGCATGGGCTTGTGCATTGTCCAGACCTTGACCTGTTTTTCCATGTTTGGTTCCCCTTCTTTGATTATCAGGGTACCGTGATTACTGTATTATTCAGACTAAGTGCTATGTTACCATTACAAATGAGAGAGTCATCGTAGAAAAGGTTTACTTCTTTGAGGCTGGTCAAGTGAGAGAATAAATGGAGAGAAGTGATTAATCTTGCTTAAAATGAAAAAGAAATACAAAGGCGAAGAGTAGAAAAACTTGTTTTGTCAGATAGGTTTCAATAGCCATTTTAAGACAGCAATCTGTTCAGTATTATACTAGCAAAAGAGGTGCTTTTTTGACTTCTTTTCTCTGGTTTTATTTGTAAGTTGCTAAATAAGTAGGAAACACCTATATGCATGATTGCAGTTTTGTCCATTAATGCACTGTGCCATAAACTGAGGGAAAAAAAAAAAAAAAAAAAAAAAAAAAAAAAAAAAAGAAAAAAAAAAGTTGCTCAGCACTTTTAAAGATGCTGCCAATCTAAGAAATGGTCTCGCAATCTTCAGTCACGATTACCACAGATGGCAAGAAATAGCCCCATATGGAAAAACAAAAGAAAACCCAGTAATAATTTCAGAAAGAAGAATAAACAAAAAAGTTTTAATGGAGGTCTTCACTGGTCACTTTGTGCATACAGTGGTATTTAAGTTTTAAAATACATTATTAACTGTATGTTTTTCCTTTAACAGCCAGCAAAAGGTCTAACTTAGTATAGAGAAATCTAACACTTGTCACAGAGACTCTGGTTTTATTTCTATGCCTGGGCTATAACAGAACAGTGCTGGTAGCAAGTTTTCTCAGACTGTTTTTGGTGCCACCAACTGCCTTGTTCCAAGATATTAAAGGGCACACTCCTTCCCAACAGCACTGGGGAAAGCCATTCATACAGTACAAGAGGGCTGTTAACGCTATATGGCTAACCAGATCACTCCAGATCTCCGAATATTCTTCATATTTCTCCTTGTAACTGTTTTGCAGACAAAGGAGAGAAGAACTCACTTGGCCAAATTAATTCCCTCCCTCATAAAAATACTTCAAACTACAGCAAAGCTTGAGAAACAGAGAACATCACATTCCATCTCCCTTCGGGGCAGTGGCGACAGAGGCCTCACTCCCGCTTTCTTTGCATGCCCTCGGTTATTGACAAATCCAGTGGCAGTTCGGGTCATGCAAAGAATACAGAAATAGAAAGAGAAAAAACAGTCACATTCCCTGTGCTGGATGGTGGGAGATAAACAGTCCCCTAGCAAGAGTTGGGAGCAATAGCACTGCTTGCAAGAGGTGCAACCCCAATGCATTAGGAGGTCGTTTAAAAGAAAATGCCTATAAAACATTTATATTCTATTATACTTGTGTGTATTCTATTGTACAATAGAAAAAAATACTGTGTATTTCATTTCTTGCCACATAGTATTGGAAAACTATTTTAAAAATGCTTTGAAGAACACTCCAAAATGTTGCTGGTATTGTTTTCACAATTCCAACTTAGCAGGCTACAGAGAAGAGAATGTTAATGAATAAATTAGAGAAACTTCTAAAAAAATTGCCCTACAAGTAATTTTTCTGAAAATTATATAAACAATGTCAGCCTGTCCACACAGATATTTGCATGGACATTTAGGCTACACTATGGCAAAAACTTTGCATTTAAGAAAATAGAACCACAAAAGCAAATTGTCTGAATCTTTGTAGCCTTTAAGAAAAACACCATGGCTAGTGACGAGCAAGCTTGTTTATTGTGTTTTACGCTGGGCATGTGAATTAGTGTATGAGATGCTGGCAAGGAAGAGAGCCAAATTCCAAGCCAAGATCTTTGCATTTGGTTCTAGATAAGGTGTGGGGATATCCTATCCTTCGAGAAAGATGGTTTAACCGCCAAGCACCACCTCCCTCCCTAGGAGTCTCTTTTTACTGCTTCGCAGTTTCTAGTTCCAGTGAAGCATAACCAGAGCTGGTAGGAAGTCTTTGCCAAGGTTATCTCTGGCAACTAAACCCAGCCTTCATGTGGTTTTAACAGACAATTTGAGATGGAGACAGACCATTTCTTCAAGGGAGAGCCAAATAGCTGACTTCCAGGGTGATGTAATCGTGGAAGGTCATTGCAAAGTAAATGCGTAACTGCCACAGTCTTTATTGTTGGGTTTGTTGGTTGTTTTTTTTTTTCCTCCCTCTAGAGGTGGGAAATAGGAGCAGAAGTCTTCAAGCATACAGACACCACTATGAAGCCTGATACCTCCAGGTATACTGATACCCAAAACAAACAATGGCAAAGAACTAAGAATCTCCCCTTCCAAATAACATGACATTTCCAGCTCTCGCTCACTGCTGACACAAGGATGACATCTGATTTATCGCCCTAAAGACCATGTAATTTGGACAAGTGAATTCCAGATATGGAAGAAAGGACCTACCTTCTCTTTGCTGCAGTTTGGGTTTTTAAGGTGCTCTTTTAAGAGCCCTAGAAACTGAATGATAAGAATTCAAGTGAGTTGGTCCAAGGCAGATTACAAATGTAAATTATTACTGGGATAAGCACACTATGTGCATGTCTGTCCCTTGGGATGACTAATATTTTAAACTTCTCCACAACTTTGAATTAACATCATGTTGTTGGGAGCTAAAGGGCCAAATGTTCTCAGGAAACTCTCAAAGCAGCAGGACTCCTTGTTAGATTTAAACATAGAAGCATATCTAGTAGTTACACCCACTCTCTTTAACCTGAGTGAATGGTCCTTTAACTAGCCAGAAACTATTTGCCAAGCAGCTGCAGCTTTGAGTTTGTGGTGCCAGTGACAAATGCAGCAGAAAAGCCCAGAAAGCAGATCGCATCCTGGGCTGCATCAAAAGGAGCATGGCCAGCAGATCGAGGGAGGTGATTCTGCCCCTCTACTCCACTCTTGTGAGACACACACACACCCACCCCCTCCCCGGAGTACTGCATCCAGCTCTGGAGCTCACAACATATGAAGGATGTGGACCTGTTGCCGTGAGTCCAGAGGAGGGCCAGGAGGATGATCAGAGATCTGGAGCACCTCTCCTATGAAGGTAGTCTGAGAGAGTTGGGGCTGTTCAGCCTGGAGAAGAGAAGGGTCTGGGGAGACCTGATAGTGGCCTCCCAGTACCTAAAGGGGGCCTACAGGAAAGATGGGAAGAAACTCTTTAGCAGGGCCTGTTGTGATAGGACGATGGGTAATGGTTTTAAAGTAGATTAGAGAGTGGTGAACAGGTTGCCCAGGGAGGTGGTAGATGCCCCACCCCTGGAAACGTTCAAGGCCAGGTTGGATGAAGCTCTGAGCAACCTGATCCAGTTGGAGATGTCCCTGCTCCCTTCAGGGGGGTTGGACTAGATGCCCTTTAAAGGTCTATTCCAACCCAAACCATTCCATGATTCCAAAAAGCATGAGAAGGGACTCAACTCAGGCCACCAGCAGCCATCTTGGTTTCCCTGAGGAGGTCACATGCACGAAGAGCCTTCCCTGGCCCTCTGTGCAAAGGCAACTGGAGACAGCCCTTGGTGCTGGGCTCCATGAGGACCACCAGCAGCCACATTTGCCTTCACCTCACTCCCTAGCGTGGGGCAGCAGTCAAAAAGAAGGTGGTGGTAGGTCACTCAGCAAGGGCACTAGTCCAAGTTCTTTGAGATGCCCTAACTCGTCCACAGTTGAGCACGAAAAGCTGCACTGTAGGAATACAGATGAAGCAAGATTTTCAAGTCATAATGGCAAAACAGCTACTAATGCTTGCTCTTTTCGTGGGTTTGTACCCTATTTCTACAGTAATTTCTGTAAACAAAGCCAATATACATTGTAGATGTTAAAAGGAGTTCTATGAGTTAATGCTACTTGAATTTTTACCAGTTCCCTTGAAACCTTCAAGAATTTATAAAAAAAAAAAAGATTTAAATCTTTCCTTAGCTTTCTTTTCTCCCATTTTAACTTATGATCTTTACAGTTTGTACTAAATAATCAATATTATTAAAATCTTCAACTCTCTCTAGAGGACAGTGCCCTCCAGGTTTTATAATAAAATATCATGATGTTCAACCAGTCTTGTATATTATATATATATATATACTGTAAAATAAACATCTGAGGGCAGCCATGATCGAATCTCAACTCCTTAGAGCCAAGAATTTTCCACTGCCCTTTTTAGAAAGAAGACGATATTTATTCCTTCCTAAAGTTTGTGCCTTGTGAATAACATTTCTTCCACGCGTCCTTCCCAGGATTATACTGCATTCTTTGCTAGCCCTCCATGCTTCCTTATCTCAGTTTGCATGAAATGCAATCATTCAAAATAGCAAACTTAACTTAATTGCCATAGACAAGTGTTAATAGATTTTAATAATGCTTTATTAGAATTTATGCAAATTGGACTGCACTGAAAATCTGAATAAAATCCTAGCTTTAGCAGCCATTTTTCCCCCTATGTTGTCTCTAAATACAGAGCGGAAAGAGGAACCTTTAATTAGTAATTTCTGATGGAATCTGCTGATGAAAATGCTCTTCTTATGAATAGCTATAGGTGTCAAAATTATCTTTAAAACTGTGAGCTTCATGATTCATTAATTAGCACTGAGGGCTTTTCCCAGGGGGTGATTTAATACTAATACCAGCTGACAGTTTGGGTTTGTTTTTTTTTTTAAGTTATGATTTTTATCTTGATAAAAGTGTAGATCATGTTGTAGAACAGTATTATGTTGATTCAACTTTAGAATATTCAGCTGACCCACATTTTAGTACATAAACAGCTAAAATCACACAATTAGAGAAGGAGAAAAGTAATGTATGAGTAAATATTTTTGAACAACTAATATCGAAATAATCCCAAAGAATATATTCTAGCAAGTAAATCATAGTTAAAAAGATAATATAAAAGCTATTAAAGACTAATAATGGTTGCTTTAGTCTTTGTTTCTTTTTGTTGATACCTTTTCTTCAGGATGAAATCTTGCAACGTATGGAAGGTTTCTGTCTGCAGGATAACTTGTTGATGTCAGTTGGAGAGGCACATAAATGAAAAACCACAGATGACCTACATATATATTGGGGTTTTTTTTTTAAAGTCATGAAAGGATATTTACTGTAACTAGAGAAGAGAAAGAAGACAATGATGGAACTCTTTTTAGTTTTGCCATTATTAATCAATACCAGTGGGCAAATATTTCAAAACAATTCTTCCTTCTATGCCCATCCTTCACAGCTGCTGTAATTTGCACACCAAGGAATGTATAAATGCACAATAGTTACGGAATCCTGACAGAGTAGAGTTCCTTTGGAAATATTGCTTCTTCACATTACTCACAAAGTTGTCCTATTTTTTTTAATCCTGAATTTATAAAGAAACACAAGAAAACTCTAATGCCATAAAACAAGCCAAAGTGACATAGTATAACTTCAAGTCTTGGAAACAGCCAACCAAAATATTTTCTGTTGATAAGCTCCAGTGAACAGTGCAGGAGCCAAGCATTGCATCACATGTGCCAGTGAACACATCCTCTTGTACTAAACCGGGTTAGGAAGATCTGCCAGCAGAGTATTAATAGTTGCCCCATTTAAAGATAAGGAGATCAAATTACCAAAATCTTACAGTGATTTACTCAAAAGGAGTGAGAGCCTGGCTATGTTTAAGTTGGTAGCAAAGCATCAACAGAAGTAGGATCCTACCCACATATTTACTAAATCAGCTCAAATTCTTCCTCTTCCAGTCCTTGTTGCTCGCCATAAAGCAATTACTAGGCGTAAAACCAGCCTTTCCCTACAAACACAGTACAAACCAATAGAACATAAAATTCGCATACAGGATGAACAAAGGCCATTTGTAGCAGATACACAGTGCTCTGACATGCAGCACCTGTAACTCAGAATGTAAGAGAGTATTTAAAGTAAAAACAAACTCATCCTACCACAAGCAAAGTTGAAGAGCAAGCCTGATGTTAGATTTTAATTTAAAATGGAGTGAGCTCACTTTTGAGAGAACACACTGATTTTAATCATTTTAAAGGAGGTATGAAACAGCACAAAGGAGTATGAGATTTACCACTGAAACTATGCAAATACCTAGCATTTCTCTCTGCTTTTTGAAAGTCTCCACCCTCATACCTCACTTAGGATTTACTGGCCCTTTCCAAGCAATCTGAAGTAGCCCTGCCACTGCAGCCAGGCCGTGTAGGATGTGAGCAAGGCACATGGTTTGGAAGTAGTGCCAATCTCTTTTACTAGTACAAACTGACAGGCTGCCACTGAATTTAAGTCCCATAGAGCCAGGGACACCAGGGGTCTGGGATGAGGGGAGGCTGCTGTCTTGGAAGTTGTCCCAGTGACACATGCAATTCAGTTGCTTTGAGGGCTCTTTAATTGCACGTAAGCTGACAACACATAAAGCTAAAAATAAAAAATATAGGTTTTTCAAATGGAAATGATGACTAACCGTTAATGATAATTAATACCAGACATTCTCAAAGACCTTTTTTCACCTACAAATGAAACTAATTACTAGGATTTCTAGCTCATAGTTTGCTGTGTTGCAGAACAGCAGCAACTAGGCTGTCTTTTTTTTTTATTATTATTTATTCTTGAAGGGCTTTCGATAAATCTGTTTCAAATTTTGTTAACCCTACTCAACCTCCACACCCTTCCCTTTCTATTTCCCCCCCACCCCCAATACTCATTCATGAGTTACAGCTGAGTAGAGTGATTTATAACAGTGCAATGAAGTGCAAAACATGCTCTGGCAAAGGAGCAAATTCCTCCGCCTTTCCTCAGATACCATCAAGTGTAGCTGCAAATCCTGCTGTACCCTTAGTGCTGAGAGAGGAGATAAGCAAGACAGTGACTTTTCCTCCACAAACTTGCCTGCTGGAGTGGGACGTGATGGAATTACACCCTCCTCCCCCAGTACTAGCCCCATCATGCCCAGCCATAATGCATAAAAAGAAGGAGGTCAGCTAATCCTGGGCTTCCTTGAAATCCTCTTTGATACAGGCAAAGGGAAAGGGAGAAAGCCTCGTACCCTGAGTTCAGGTTACGTTTAGCAACTAAGAAATGCTGAGTTGGAAGTGGTCCATACGGTACTCTAAATCTGAGTATGTATACAAAATCAGAGCAGTGAGCTCTTCAAACTACCAAACATAGATGCATCTGGTTTACTGTCTAAACTTTCCTCCCTCCACCAGCCCTGCAACATTATCATGTGGTAACTATCTGGACTGAAACAAAGTCATCATGCAGGACTACAAACACAGCTCTGCAGGGCGTATGAATTTATCACACATCTGATACTTAATTTTATTTTGTTTTGACTCCTGAAGCTAGGTTGAATTCCCAGCTTCCTTCAAATGGAAATAAGCTTTGAATTCAACTACTTTTGAAGAATATTTTGTAAATGGGAACCACAAATACAAAAAAAAAAAAAAAAAAAAAAAAAAAAAAAAAACCTGAAAAC
>WHYT01015463.1:82640-107890 GCA_009806455.1 Tetrax tetrax | reverse complement strand
AAAAAAAAAAAACCCACAAGGAAAGGAAACTGATAAAAATCTACCAGCTAGGTAGCAAATTAGGCTCAAAATGCTCCCAAATCCTGCCAGAGAAGTGGTTTCTGCAACTACTCCAAGATAGTATAAGATTCCTGTGTATCTCCATCCCCTTCTCCCTGAGATCCCCAAACCCTGATGATCCAAGTCAGCCCTCTCGCTACTGAAAAACCATTGCTTTCTGCCCATCAGGAGAAACGCTGTGCAATTTATCTGATCAGTCCCCATGCAGCCATACAACCTAACTGTCAAAGACTGAGCACTTACAGTAAGGCACTGGTAATTAACTCATAGAGTAAAGGAGAAACTAAACCTCTGTAAATTCCAATAATACAAATGCAGGAGAAAAATCATAACCTCATTGTAGATGCTCTATTAGCCGGTAAAGACCCTGCACTTGCCCGAGTGTGTTATTCAGTCAGCCTACAGCTTTAAATAATAATGAGCTATTTTCTATTATAATGCAATAAATCTCAAGAGGACTTGATCTGGAGTGATGCTGTGGACTTGGTTCCCAGCTACTCTCAACAGAAGCTGAACTAATGCAGTATCTCTGGATTTGGCCAGTGATATGGACCTGCTGAGACATACAGTACGAGACAAGCGATTGATTTGTTTTCTAAAGCAAGTAAGGTAGGGGGAGAGAAAAAAAAAAAAAGAAAAGAATGGGTTTGGGTTTTTTTTTTGGTAAACCGATAGCTAACAGGGCTTCAGTTAGACTGATTCTTTAAATGTTGTCATAGGTGTTTTAGTGCACCATTCAGCGTACAATGGCAGTCTAAAACCTACATAACCATCTTCAACTTATTATTTAAAGCACAAGCAAATACGAGTGTACACCTACACTTTCTCTAGACAAATACTTATTGCAGAATCTTTCTATCTACTAGACCAATTGTAAAGACTTACTCCAGGAGTTCAAAGTTTATCTAAGTTTTACTGCTTAATCTGAAATATTGAAAGCCTAATATTTAACAACAGAGTAAAACTCATCTGAAAGCGTGAATGAAACAGCACAAGACTGCAAATACACAACTCCAATCTTTTCTTTTATATAATACAGGAATCTCCTATACAGTCTCAGGTATAGAATTGATTTCCAGGGTTTGTTTTTTTAAGGAAAATCTTCAGAGGAAAATTTTCATTTGTTTGACAGTGTGGCGAACCACAACCATGCTTTTTGCAAACCATTTTGAAAATCTGAATTAGTAGCTTGCATATTACCAAATCTAGATAATTAGAAACAGCATCTAGTAGTTTAGATAATCCCCCTACCAGTTTAAAATAAAGTGGCTCAATTGATATGATTTGCTGTGTGATTTTTGTTCTCAAATGTTTTATGTTCCACAGAAAACTGAGAAGGCATAAAAAACCGTAGGAAGACTGTCAGATAGCAACTCAAAGACAGAATATCTATGGTCAGCCTGAATCTGCGAAATCATAACGCTTTCCCATAGCACTTGAAATACAAACATATCCATACACTTTTAAAGATACCATCTTTCCAAAGTGGTTTTTTTTTCAAAAACTTACTCTCCACAAGCCGTCACTGATGGTGTTGTGGAAGCTTGTGTCTCACCCACAAACAGTGGCATTTAAGTTCTGCATATACCTTCTTTTTAGGTTTTTCCTTACAATTCCGTTACATGAAAACTTTATCTTTGATATTTTATTCCATACCCTTTCCTGTCAAATGTTATTTGTTTCTTAGGCAATATTTTACTCCGATAAGAAACACAGGCTGCTGTCCGATGTCAGTGGGCTATGCTACAGGTAAAGCATGTAGGTATAACCCTTAGCAGCAGTTTTGTTGGTACGTAAGAACTCTAAATACATGTAAATTTCATGTTATGGATGCTCAATTTATAGCATTACTTAAACTCATAATGCTGTGTCACTTTAGCAGCCCACCCAATTGGAGTAAAACTCTCTGCATTTCTCCTTAGCAATCACATCATTATCATAATGAGTTCACATCCTAAAGATATATTAAAGCAGTGGCTTGTGCTGAATTCACAGATTTTACACAATAATAATCCACTCATAAGTCTCAGTCTTATATTCAAAATATTCATATTAAATGAAGCCTCGGTGAGAGGTGTTATTCCTGGGCTCAAACCACTGCTTCTCCCATTTCTTCCCTCTCCTCAGGACATCTCCTGAGATGTCCTGTGTTTCAGGCTTGCCTGCTTGAATTTTGCCTTACTGAAGTGCACAAGTCATCCTTGCTACAATTCCATTCTTTGAAGTTAATTCTTTAGCCCTTCCCAGACTCAGTTTGATAGAGGTAACAGCTAAAACAGCACACGAGCAATGCCTTATGGTACAAAGTTCTATGAAAAGAGTCCTACAAAGTATTGCAAGTCCTACAAGAGTAACATAGACTCACAGGACCACACATTAGAGTGCATACACTCACATCACAGGCCAAGTCTACAGTATTAAACCACACATTTGGATACCTAAATCTCTTCATTTAATAAATATCCTGAAAACGTATCTGACATACACCTGCAATGTGCTTGAAGGCAGCTACCAAAACTGGGGGTGTTTCAGAAAGCAGGTCACCATCCTTTACATTGTGCTGCCTAAGCAATGCCAGCATTGCTCACAACCCCACATACGCAGGTAACAGCTGGCCACAGGGATTTACACTGGCTGAGTGAAAATACTGCCCAGAACAACCTGCACACTATGAGATTTATACACTAATGAGCACAAAAATCCATAGGGAGAAATCCCAGACATTCCTCCCCTCTCTCTGTGAGATGATATGCTCTTTCAAATCTTTTGCTGGGTGACTGCGCATCCTCAGATTTTCCTACTGGGTTCACTTCCATCCTCCCCTCTGGTTCATCAGCTGCTGCAGGGGGTCTACAAAGTGGTACACGCACCGCTACCAGCAGCAAGCTGATGACATCTAGCTCTGTATCTCCTTCCTTCCTTCCTTCCCTAGACATAGCTGCTGCCAACCTCAAACAATGTCTGGCAGAAATTGGTTTCTGGAAGAAGACCAGCTGGCTGCTGCTCAACCTGGACAAGGCAGAAATTATACTAATCCGCAGGTGGAAATGTTTTGAGGACCTGGTGAAATTTGTAACTGCTCCATCAGCTGAGGTCATACATCTGGCCAGCATCTTAAGAGGTGTGCAGTGCAAGCATCAGGTCAGGATTCAACTTCCTCCCAAACCTGAAGCTCTCAAAGTCACCGAAGAAAACTCACTCGTTTGTTGTCTGCTTCATTTTGAACGCCCACCTCCCCTTTCCTTTGAGTTTATCTGTGAGAACTGCACCAGAAGCCTCGAATGATAGCCAAGAGTGCCACTTCTGCCTCTCTTCTGGGATGGTAAAATTAAAAGATTGCAAGTCTGTTCCTTGGTGCCTGGAATATCCATCATGATATGGCATATGATTATCTGGAAAAATAACAGTCACTTCTAAAAGTTACATTGCCTGATACTTTAGATAAAACTTTACAGAATTTATATCCACCTGTGAAAAGTAGCAACTTGGCTACCTTAAAAATCAAGCAGTAAGAAGTTCTATTTTCCTAGGTCAAGTCCAAGGATTTAGGTAAAAGGCGAGTTGCACAGACTGGGACAGATGACCTTTTATCTACTGAGACTTTTTGTTCTTCTCAGTTCTATCCTTATAAAGGGACAAGTAAATCTGCATTAAAATTCCAAGCGCTTTGCAAGGGATAGTAACTCAGTGACTTAATTTCACTGAGTAGCAGTGCATTCAGCAGCAAGACATGAAAATTTTGGAACCCAAGCAGCAAGAACAGATGCAACATCTATGTCTGTTACCAAAAATGAAGACCAGAACCAAGAGTACTGTATTTTATCTTTGTATTACACTTGTGACGCAGGCTTTTGGGGTATCTTCCAAAGTCAGGCTGATCACTCAAGTGCTATTAGAAACTGTTCTTTCTCTTCGTCCTTTTATAGCTTTAAATGCCAGCCTGCATGCTTTTTTGCCATCTAATAGTGGGCTTGAATTCCACAGCACCATGTGCTATTCCTGGCCTGGCCACTGCCTTTAAAAGTATACTATGTCTTTTCACTGTGCCTCAATTTTGTACCAATAAAATGGGAATCATGAAAATTGTTTCCTTTTTGAAGAACTTACCAATGCGAAGCACTGACAAAACATAGGAGACACAAGAACAGCCATAGCAGCCTCTCCACACCCATTTAACATTACCAGGTCAAGCTTTACGGCCAGTTTGACGCCTTGAGCTCGGCTGATCTCAAAACATCCAGGAACAACTGGCGGCATAAGATGGGTGCACCACTGGTTTTCTTTGCAATGATACAGGCTAAACTCAGGGTTTGCAGCAGCAGGTAATGCAAATGAAGTATGCCACATTCAAGTAGGAATCAGATTTCTACAACTTGCAGAAACTCAGCATCTTCAACACTCAAAATTAGAGTTCAGAAATGTCCAAGGCACCCAGTACTTCAGGTGAAATGTTACTGTAGATCAGCTGAAACATTTTGTGAAGAGGAGTTTTGCATACCTTTTGAAAGTATTAGCCAGTGTTCTGGAGTTAAACAAGATGTGTGGGCAGGAGGACGTATTCCTCAATACTCCATTGTTCACTGACTCAGTTGCACTTTTGTCAGCCACATCTTGTAACTCTCCTGATTAACACGGTGACACGGGTGAAAAATTAGACTGAGTCTAGGGCTTGGGTTTACACTAGAGGTACCTGACTCACAGCTTCTTTGTTTAAGCCAACTACACATTATACCTGTCTTGCTTAATCAGTTTCCAGACCACAGTAAAGGCAGTAAAACTGCCACAGGATGATCTTTCCTGATGAGCAGTATCAATAGGTGATAAAGCTGCTTCAGACAATGTATTCTGGTCTGCATGAAGGAAAAGAGAGTAGTTTTATGACCATCACTTGTTTTCTTTCTATATGTATCTTCAGTTAGACAACCAAGCAGACTAATCAGTTTTACTTGGTTTAATTGTCATCTTCAAACAGATGTTTGATAGCAGGCCAATGTTAAAGGAGGAATTTCTATTTGTTGCCTGTATTTGTTTAAAATATGTGTTTGGAGTGACATACATTAGCTGTTTCAACCAAATTACATTTAAAAAAAAAAAAAAAAATCACTTCACAACTCCTAGGTCTCATAGGAACTTGGAGGCTGTTTTCTGGCCAAATTTGATCTGACTGTATCCCTGTAACACTAAACAGAGGCAATGAGGTAAAAGCAGGGAGATTATGTGAGGCTGAGCAGATATCTTCAGCACAGTGTGTACGGGACAGCAGTTTTCCAGGGTAACAAACAATAGCTTCATTAAAAATAAATAAATAAATATACATATATTCCCACCACACAACACCAGACAAACACATACAAAGGAGAAAAGCTGTGGAAACAAATTAATTTGGAATACGTAAAGAGGATTAGAAAGAAAGCACAAACTTTCCTCCTCTGCCAGAAGAAGCGATTTACTGTGTGTACATCTTTGCCTTGTTACAGTTTATTATGGAGTTGGGTAGCTAAAAGAGGAAGAATTCAAATAAGGAGAGACTAAAAAAAGGCTGGCTCCTACTGTGAGCGCAGGAGTGAGAAAAACATGAAATAATACATGAAAAAAAAAGCAGCTCATTGCAACAAAGTGACTTGTTAAGCCTTCAAAGTCTGTCACCAGTGCTCCTCCAAGCAGTGTAACTGATTGCATAGCACATAGTAGGGGTTCAATGGCATATATTCCTGACCTCCCTTTTCTAAAAAGAAACACTATACAGCCAAAAGACAACAACCTTCCTCATGCACCTACACGCTGTGAACACCAAAAAGCAAATCACTTTGCTGAGTGTGGTACATGGCAGTATAACCAGGGGTCACGGGATGAAAGCAAGAAAGACTGAATTTTAGGCTGAACATCAGGGGAAAGAAAAGAAGAAAAAAAAAAAAAAAAGAAAAAAAAAACAAAACCACACTTTTGTTCAACTGTGAAAACACTACACGTTAAAAATTAGCTAGACAAAGCACTAGAAACGACTTTGTATGCTACAACTCTGCACTGGCAGAGAGATGGAGCAGAACTAATTGGCCTCTGCAAACCCTAACTTCTTATGATCCTTCATAAAAATGGTCTGCAACAGTTCCTAGATTTAACAAAGGCTTCCACTTAGAAGAGAAAATGAAACTGGGAAAGCAGAACATCTCCTGCAAGCCTATTTCCACTAAGAGCAGCACAGCGTGGGAGGTGCAGTCATTCAAGTGTATTGTGCTCTGACTTAAGTCGAGAGAATAATTTACAGTGAATAAGCAAGAGCGATACATTTTTAGCATTTTTATCACACAAGTTTCTTAGCATACCACGGTTTTGGGGGAAAAAAAAAAAATCAGCCTATTTTTGTTGAGAAAAAATAGGTCACTTTGCCTGTCTGCTAAATCTTTTCTCATTGCCCCATCCATATTTGAACTGAGACACGAGTTCCACCAAATCCAAAAGAGGAGCTGGTGTCTCAGGGACCATTACATTCCTACACATTTCATGACATGCCACAGCTGGGCAGTAAGGAAACTCAGATTAACGTTTCCATTGAGTCCAAGTTCAGCCATAATCTACTCTTTCCAACAGCAACTGGCAAACCAGCCAACTGGTGCATCCCAGCCAGTAGGTCAGTGGTTAAGTAGCTCCAGGCTAGCATTCGTGACTCTTACCCCGGTGGGACTGATCTGGGATGGTGCAAGAGGGACTTTAGAGAGAAAAAGACCTGCTCACACGCACAACTCCCAGAAAACATAGTGCAAATATACATGCTATTCATATTGCCAGTGTTTACTCTGTGGATGTTCCCTATAATAATCAGGGAAGGAATTCTTGAATTCCATTGATTGCAATTTGTCATAAATATGGCAAGTGAATGTCATTGGTATGCAATTGGAGCCACATATTACATTAGAGAAAAGGATCTGAATATCCATAACAGAGGTCATAAATAAAATGAACTAGAACATATGAGATGAAATACCTTTCCCTGTTTTTGGTGTAGGCATATGATTTTCATTAGTAAAAGGACCACTGTAAAATTTACTGCAGAGGACCTGATTTTCCCTTGGTAGCTTTCTTCACTATAGATGTTCAGTATTTTTTTTTTGCGTTTAGTTTTATGTTTTCACAAAAAAATTTAAAACATTTGAGTGGCTTCAACTGTGCAGAATTGGTTCCTTTATTGCCTTATACGCAACAACTAGGAAGATGTGCTCCATCTTACAAAAATATCAAAGTATGTCAGCTCAAAACGTAATTTTGCAGAGTTATGCAAGACAACAAAACTCAGCCTGCCTAATTCTCACACATACAGATGCAAGCACCTGCAAGGAAGTTTTACTGTTAATCCAAGAAGATATTCTGCTCATCTCTGTTCTTGTCAGTAGTCCATTCCATGCCATGTAATTACCCTGCCAAATAAAGCTTCTAGCTGATGCACTCTGCAAGTGCTTACATTATACAAGAGATTAAAGCAATATGAATTATGTCCTAATAACTGCTGTTTGTAAATTATAAAAAAAAAAAAAAAAAAAAAACCCAAGCATATTGCTGGCACCATTCCTCCAAAACACTAAACCCAATACCAGGGAGGGACTAGAGAAAAAGTTGTGCTTCAAGAACCTGTATGCCCATGTTAAATTTAAGAATTGGTTTAAGTACCTTCCTAGACCAAGGCCCTGAGCAAGTGAAATATGATTTTCTATTTTAAATATTCAAAAGATACAGGCTGCCCAAGTGTTTTACATTTCTTTTTCCTTCTTGACTTCTAATTCATTTCTGACATACTCTTTCCTTTCAGTCTCTTGTCTGTATCATAAATCTACCTGTAATAATTTGGCACAAGTAGCACAGTTTGTCTGGAAATTGATCTCGTACCCGCCTGGTCAGAGGCTGTGAGGGACAATGTCCATAATAAGTCATGTACAAAGTACAGTTTCAGTAACCAAAATCTCTCATTTGGGCATTTGTGACTTTACATCCTATGGTGTATCCCGACGTATCGCATAGGCAGCTGGAATTCATTCTGCTATTTACTTGAGAATGAATCAGCAACCTCCACAGAACTTACGCAGCCTAACATCAGGAGTAAAGGAGATCAAAGTTAGACCATGTTATGAAAACTTTGCCTTGTAGAAACATTAGTTGCACTTTCCATCTTGGGTTCCTCGTTATTAACAGGGCTGGAACACCACGAACTGTAGCCACGCATATGCATCTTACAAGCAGGAAAAAAAAAGCATTTTTCTTTCTTAGCTTGCTCAGAAGTATCTGGCGTCTGTGCAAACATGATCCAAAGTCAGCTGGGGAAAGCAAGAAGATGCTAACTAGGCACTGGATCAGGCAATAATCCAGCAGTTGACATGCAGTTTCACAGCACTATCTTGGTTCTGCCTGATTGCACATTATGTCTCTCATCAGGCATCCTGACACACAAGGGTAAACAACTCCATCAAATTATTCAGGAGTCACAGCTCAAGAAGATGGGACAGACATCTTTCAAGACTCTTCAGGTGCAGAAAATGTTACACCCGGGATAGAGTTAGTCCCTTATTTTCTGTAATGGAGACAAAAAGAAATGAAGACTGGAACGCAGTAGCTCACCATACCTGTTCTCCAGCTGTTGATCTTAAAACCCTTGGGGTGTATGGGTCCTGGACAGGGCCCTAAGCAACCTGATCCAGTTGGAGATGTTACTGCTCCTTGCAGGGGGTTGGACTAGATGACCTTTAAAGGTCCCTTGCAACCCAAACCATTCTATGATGCTATATATGGCATGTTCACTGCGACCTGCTGTACAGGGCCCTTCATATTTTGTGAAGTAGGATACCAAGCTCTGACAATTCAGAAGGCACTGATAAGCAGATATCTTGACCTGCCAAAAATCAGGTTTATGTATCCAAGATCACAATCCTTTCTCCACATCATTAGGAATTTCTGGGAAACATTAAAGCCCAGATTTCTGACAAAGTCTTCCTTTCCATAGCTCATTTATTATGTTACGCCTTTTTTTTTTGGTTGGTTTTTTACAGCTGTGCTTGTCAAATTTGCACAATAAAGAAAATCTGAAAAAAGCCAGAGAAGTAAACCCTGACTAACTTGTAGCATGAGCATGTTTCGCATACACGTTCACTTACACAGTGTTGCTGCTGAAGCTACCACACTGGCCACAGACCCTGCACTTTAGTAGCAGACACTGACCTTAATAGCGGACAGACAAATAGCAAAACTGACATGTCAAACATAAAAAGCTAAAGTAATTTGTACCCTTATGACCAGATCCTAGGCTGGCACACACTGACTATAGCTTCCTCAAGATCAATGGCACTAGGTCATTTTTTTTTCTAGTTCAGCCAACGAATTTTAATCCAAGCACTGCCAGGAAATCAGAGAGAACATTCAGCATTTGTTAAACTGCTGAATTAAAATTTCTGAGAAGTAGTTTCTTTCATCTTGATACCCATGTTTAAATACACATTTCACATTACTAGAGCTACAAGAAATTCAATTATTCCAGATCACAGTTATTTGGTGAAGATTTTTCCCTCCCCATAACTGATTCAGAAGGACTCAAACATCTCCTGAAACTTCCCTGTGGAGTACGCACGCAGGGTTCAAATAAACCCATATTTTCAAAACCTGTTTTACTCATATAGAATAATACATATTTTTCTGTGTGAAGAGATGGTGAAAATCAATTCCCTTCCCTCACAGACTTTCTGGAAGGGAAATTGGAATACCTTGTACCCCATGGTACCCTTGTCTCTCCTGTAAAAGAGAGGCTGTGCTATGGAAAGCAAGGTAAAGTCTAGTTGATGCTGAAGCCAGCTAAATCAGCAAAAGCACGTCAACAAGACAGGCATTTGCCCCACATTAAAAGCACGCACTCCCTTGTCTTCACCTTGAGGTAGGCACTGTGTTAGCAAACACTGAATTAAGAACACACAACAAGTAAGAGGACTTATCCATTTATCTAAAAATTCCCTCTATCATTGTAAGTTGCTTCATACTTCCCTGTCTTTCCATCCACATCCCAGTTTGTCTTTCAGCATCTCTTTGTAGTTTCTTGCCAGACCACTGGATTTCTGTCCCACAGCAGTTCTCCAGCACACTGCCCTGCTCATCTCCTCCTCTGTTACAGTGCTATAGGTGATCTCATCTGTTCAAAGGGATTCGGTTATCATCACACAGCCAATGACTCTCAAAGCCACCACTTCAGAACTAACCTGTCACTCAGCTTCCATTTATCAGCACTTGCTAACTATACTAATGACGTATATATAGAGTAGATACAAACAAAAAGTTCAGAACCAAAGACATAGAGTTGTGAAAATCTCTTTTCTTCCACATGGAATACTGTTAAAAGGTTGCAGCTTCTTTGAATTAAACTTACAGAGACTACAAAACCCAAGAGAGTCAGAAAACTAGTAAGGACAGAGAGACAGCTGAGATATAGCGACACTGAACATAAGAAGAAAAATCACAAGATTAAATTCAGCTTGGAAGTAACATAGTACAGTTTTATTTTAAAGAAAGAAAAAACCTCTAGATTACACAAATCCAGAAAGCAGCAATGGGTAGGAAAGACTGAGGGTCAGCAGCAGATAGTAAATTAGAAGTGAGTCCACAATGCAGTTTGACAGCAAAAAAGGTCACCGCAATTTTAGGTTGCATATGCAGAGACAGCAAGTAACAGGGAAGTAATGGTTTTTATCTATATTGATCGGGCGCAGTCTACTATGGAAGAAACATGCTCAATTCTGTGTTTTGTGTAAACAAAGACTAATGGCAATTTGAAGGGAGTTCATACAAAACAGCCACAGAATAGCTTGGAGGGCTAGCAGAACTAACTAAGGAAGACGAAAAGCTGACAAAAAGCAAGAAAACCAAACATTCTCTTGCAAAGCAGTTAGTACAATTTAAGAAGCAGAGACAAAATAATTGATTGTTGAGGGCAGGGCTAGGCAAACCTGCTCGCTTGTGCGCTGAAAGCAACCAGGACTCACTCTGAACATTGCCAGATCTGACTTGGAAGGGTGTTAACATAGATGGGGCAATTATTTCCAGAACTGCTATCACATGTAAGTGTCCAGCTGCACCCTGGGAATAGTTGCTGGCTAACACAATAGCTAAGAGAAGCACAACATAGAAGTCTCTGAAGAGCAGATGGATCAAAGAGGAAAAAAAAAAAAAAACTTATTTAGCGTGGCAAAAGAGGACTTCAGTAGAACTTGCTGAAGAAAAATTAAGAGGTAGGCCTGGGCTAAACTGTTGGACATTTCTCAAGGCTGAGATCAGTCAGGATCTCTCTCCTGCCAGAATGCAACCTGACACAGTGGGGTTTAAAGCCTTTAAACTACATAAAAAGGTACACTATTGAGTTGAGGTGGACAACCAAGGCCACATATTCCAAATAAGTGCCTCAAGATGACTCGTGTAAGCTCCTCACAACATGCTTAGAGGTAGGGTAGTCCTAACATTGAAACCCACCAAAAAGAGAAGCTTCCTGACAATATTAATGGGCTTCCAGCACCATTTCTGCTTCCTAGGTTTTTGAGGGCAGCTTGATCAGTTCATGCTCTCTGCTGACCAAAAAGCAGCTAAAGTCAAGCTAATAAGCTCCTACAGGAACCAAGGTTTATGAGTTTGAGCTTTGCATTAAATTGTCCTCACATGGCTCCTGGCTGGGCTCAGCATATGGGCTGAGCCTGCTTCTATCTGCAAATCCAGCTCCTGATGAAGCAGTGAAGGTCCACACAACAAAGCATCTGCATGAAGAGGGAAGGCAAGACAGAAAAAACAACAACAGAGCAAGAAAGCACTGGCATCTCAATGGCACAAGCAAACTCATCTTGATGTAGTGTGAGATAGCCAATGAAAGCAAAAGGACTGCTCTTTCTCAATATCCTATGCCATTTACAATTCATTTAGGCAGTCAGTATATTTCACCACTCATTTTAAATCCAAGCTGAAAATGCTTAGTATTAAATTGGCTGGAGTTTTGTTTTGTGTTTTTTAAAAAAAAAAATAAAATAAAAAAAAAAAAGGAAAATAAGCAGCACAATAACAAAGGAAATCTCAATCCATCTTTTCACTGAGGTGCATTGCCTTGATAATTCTACTGTGGAAGAAAAAAAAGCAATTCTGGACAGCTGGTTGAAAGAAGCTGTTAATTTAAAATAACCTGTTTGTTAATTGCTTTCAACCTTGGTCAGTTGGTTTTTGCACTCTGAACCCTAAAGGTAGCTTGAAATGAATGCATCTAGGGAGTGAGGAGTAATTAATGCGAGCAGGCAGCCATGGCTGGAAGACAGAGGTTATGGTGAAGGCAGGAAAGGTCTAAACCAGTGCATGAGCTCCTAGGAATTAGCCTTGATGCTCTTTCCACCTTCTCCCCTCCTTTCCCCTTCTGCTGCAGAGCTGCAGCTAGAGCTGGAGCCCTCTGCCAAAGCAGGGGCGTCCCACTGCCCCCAAGGCACACTGTCACCACCAGCAGGAAAAAAAAAAAAAAAAAAAAGAAAACAAACAACTTTGCTGGCAGCAGATGCAGTAATGGCAGAAGCAGCAAAGCAAGTGAGCTCCCCACACACAGCCGCATTGACTACCCTCCCTCCCCACCTCTGCGCCCCTTCTCCTTGCTGGGAGCCATGGTGGCCACCTCAACCCAGCACTGCAGCACTGGCCCCACTTCCAGAAACCTTCCCTGGCCAAAGGGTACACAAAGCTCCTGCCAGCTTGCAGGCACAGGGGGGAAATATCCCCCTGCCCCCCAGAACCCCAAAATGCAACCCACACAGAAATACAACCTCCATCTGGCCCACACAGGCAGAAACGATGGTCTGCTACTCCTGTGTTGTCAGCTTGCCGGTCCCCAGTCACCAGGGGAAGGCTGCATTGTGACCACTTTCATAGAGTGCAGCGGTGGGAGGAGGGGAAAGAAAAAAAAAACAACCAAGGAAAAAAAAAACTAAAAATTAGTCACTCGCTTTACAAGCTGCCTTGACTTGGTTTGCCACATGCTCAAAATAGAAAAACAACTGACCTGTGAGTTACTTAAACATGAGCATAACGTTCAGAGGCACGAGGCAGGGTGCACGGATTTTATGCGACTGGTGCCTGCCTGACCCCTGCGAGTCCTCGGGTGACCCAGGCACGCGTGGCCATGCGCTGCTGCAGCCAACAGTTCCCCTCCGCTCACCCCACCACCTTCCCAGGTGCCAAGTGGGGATTTGGCGCTGGTTCACACTGTCTGAGGGAAAAATCTCACACAGAAGAGCATGCAAGGCTAACAGGAGCCAGGCTCGTTTCCTTATAATGAACATAACATCGTTCTCGATAGATTTTTTTTTTTGTTCTGGTAGCAGAACAAAAAAAAAAAAAAAAAAAAAAATCTGGTGCATTTTCCTGCAGAAGTGAAGCAGTTGCACAGTATTTCTGGGGGAGCTGGGAGCCATGTCTCCAAAGCAGCCCTTCCGGCAAGCTATATATGCTGGGACCCACTGTGCTTTCAACTTGCAAGGGACAGTAAAGAAAGCTGTGTTCAGGAAGGAGTTAGCAACAGTTTCTCCTTTTCCCAACTCCATTCCTTTGATGAATTGTCACCAATGATTCTAGATATTATGGTTATATTCTGACTTTTAATCCTCAGTGAAACAGGGGATGCATATCCATATGCTTTGATTTTGCAATTTGTATAACAACCACCTATGCCAAAAACTACATTTGGAAAGAAAAATAAGAGAAAAAAAAGGTGATAAAAGCTGGTCTCAAGCTTCTACCATAACTTAAGTATAAACTCATCCCAATAGACACACAAGATGCTTAATGTGCTTAAGGAAAGCTATGTCTCTCTAGTGCTCTCAAAATATGATTTAAGCATGGTTTTATCTGGGGCTTAAGTTGCCCAAATGACTATGTAAAACACAGAGCTTTACAGCACATACGTACCTTTTTTCTTTGAACATTCCCACAAGTTCAGCAGCTACATAGTCCTTACTTGTACCTGGGACCACCAAGACAGACATGATCTTGACAGCAGATTGCATGACGTTGCCCAATCAGTTCCTATTTAAATACTTCACTGAAGACTTGCCATATCAGAGCTATGGTTTTAAATACAGTCATGATTCTCAACCACATTTCTAGACAAAATAATGTGAAAACTGAAAAGCCAATCATTCAAAGTACAGAAAAGATCATGAAGGTAATTTGGTCACAGCTCTGACCCAGTAGGCCACTACTCTGAGATAGGATGTCTTCATGAGATTATCACTTGTCAGCTGTAGCAACATAGGACACAACACCAACAGAGGTACTATAATGTACGTATATATACATATATTTATATTCTTTAGTCAGCATCATACCCTTTCCTCAGCAGCAGGAGTACAAACCTTCTGGGTTTTTTCCTAAACGTAGCATAGCTCCAGGTTATCATTTCTCCAGGCACAAGCACGTTGTTCCTGTTCTCCCTGGGCTGCTAAATCCACTAGTGTCTTAAGAGGCTTTGCCTGAATAATTTTCATCACCCTTATTGATAGCTGTATTGATACAGGAGGTGGCCTGGTCAGGTTGTAATGACTCTTTGAGCTCATGAGTTATTTATGAGCAGCTGCTACTCTGCATAACACAGATACTCTTGGTTAGGTGACACACACCATCGTGTAACCTCCATATAATCTTGTGAAGAGTACAGACTGTCCCCCTGTAAAAGGAGCCTCATACACACACTGCCTACAGCGAAATCCCAACCGTACCACAGCAACGTTGGCAGATTGCAAGCCAACAGCTCATGGTTGCCTCTTCAGTGCTAACACCAAAGAGGAAGCTTTGCCAGACATTCTCTAGACATTTATTGGTCACAAGAGCACCATATGGAAGGTGCTGGTCAGGGTGAGAAGTGTCTTTCTTCTAATGCTGAAAATATTTTCCTAAGTAAAAATATTTCTGGGAAACTTGTATTTAAGTCTAAAAGGAGCTTCCCGTATCTTCGTATCCAGATTGTCAGAGAGCAGTCACCTCACCTAGGCTTTTTTGATAGCATCCAGGCTGAAGGGAGCAAACATGGACTTCCATTTCAGAGGCGAAGCAAGCACCAGTCATTGCCCCTGATTTCTATGGCAACTGCAAAGGCTCAACATATCCTTAGATTTGGATGCTGGTGTTTCTGTCTCTTGAGCTAATGCCAAGCTAAGTCTAGCAGCAAAATTATCATGCAAAGGCATGTGGGCCATTAAAAATACGAGTCACGTAGAGTTGCAGAGTGATGTCACATCAGCTGCCCCAGATGATAACTATCAAAAGTTAGCACAAGCTTCCAAATCACAAACATGCTGGCTCTGATCCTATTTTAATGAATCTGCTTTTACGATTAAACCATCACTATAATTGGCACTGGAAGAGTGTTGGCAGTCTGCTGTGGTCGCCTTCTCTGCAAAGCGTGTTTGTGATGCTCATCTCTGAGTGATGCATAGTGTCTGCCTGCCTCCTATTAAAAAAAATTGTATGAACAGTGGCTGGCAGGCGGACTGGTCAGCAGTGATTCATTCCCTGGCAGCCATGATGAGCAGCGTGGGCTAAATTCAGCCTTGGTGGAGGTGGGTATTCCTCTGTTTCCTTTCACAGGATCACATCTACGTTACATCAGGTATGAAGTTTGGCCTTGTATATTTAGTTAAGTATAGTAACTGTCTTTTACTTACTGCCGGCTTTTTGCAAGCATCATGCTCTAGTTTGGGGAACAGCTTGTTAGTGCAGCTGGAAGTTGCACTGTACTCTGTATGAAAATAGGGCAGGGAAGGGAAGAGACAGAGGGAGAGATATGTCTGTGTACTCAAATAGCTGGGTTGTCGGGGGCGCGGAGGGGGGGAAACCACCACCACCACATAGGCAATGGCAAGAACACACTGATGTCTAAGAGCTGGGAAAAAGAATTTACACACTTTACATTTTCTAATTTCCCTCTGGATAAGAATCATATAGTTTATCTAGCCTTTTAGGCTGCAGAAAAGGAGGGGGGAGGTATGAGGTTGTTGGGGTTTTTTAAGGCACTACTATGCATGTGCCTGCATTATAAACCCTTCCCCCCACTCACCCCCTCCCCACCCAAGCATAAATGATAGATGAAATTTTTAAAAAATTAAGCTAGCATTCAGTATCATAGCACACAGGGTGCTAAACATTTTGAAATTTGGTGGATTTCTCAAACAGATTAGAAGTTAGCATGAAGCAAATGAAAACAGCATCTCCCCCCACACATGCTAGACAGAGAGCAGAGGGAGGGGGAAGGAGTCTGAGAGGTTTCTCCTCCCCTTTTGTTGTCCCCCTCCCCTTTCCCGATATTGATATTGCTCTGCTTTTTGATCTCTGCACTTCTTTGTTTTGGCTTCGCAGGTATCAAGGGAAAATGGCTAGCAGTGAGTTCTGTAGCTTTTCCTGCGCTGCAGCCCCTCTGGCTTAGCCAGCTGGATCACACTGAATTAGTCAAGTACTTCATTATCTCCCTTCTCTGCACATTTTGCTCCAGGTAATAAAATGCCCAAACAAGAGAGCCAATGCCTTCTGCCGCACTGTCTGTGAAGTTTCGTTGTTTTGGCCGATTCTGCATATCAGCATTGTGCTATGGGAGGGCGTCACTTTTCATCCCTCGCCTGCAGTGCTTCCCAATCTCCATTTAGTCACAGCAGTTAGCTAACCATGTAGCTGTTGATAACATAGCAGGGTTTTTGGAGCCCCTCAGCCCTCAGGAGGTCTGGGATTTCTCTTCTCAGTGTGGGCCTACAGGAGGAGCGGCAGCTAGCTGGGAGAGCCAGACCAATTACACCGCGGGGACGGATAGAGCGCTACGTGAGAATTGCTCTTATTAGCAGTCAGTGGGATAGGAGTTTTGCAGTAGGGCATTTTCTGCAGTGGTGAACCGCTAGCCGGATATCTAGGTCAGGTAGGGAGAGCTGTAGACTGAAATCCAGGCAATTGTGTTGTGCACCTTTCTTTCGTGAGGCGTTGTGCTGTGCGGAGGGAGGAAGAGAGTTTATTATTGGTGGTGGTATTTGTTTCTTTTCCCTGAGTCATTCCTATATAATATCAGCTTCTCTTTTTCATTTGTATTCTTCAGAACACTTAATAGCTACTTTTAAATGTATTTTTTTAAAATACATTTGTCCCCTCCCCCTGCTCCATGGCATTTTTTTCCCCCCCAAGATGACCTTTAGTTAAAGCCATAAACTAGCTTGAGGCAATCTCTGGCAGCTCTGTCATGTGATGGGCAAAATGGATCATATTTAAATCACATGGAAGGGAACAGGAAGAAAATCTAGTTCACCTCTTCAGTATTTAACATTATTCACAATGGCCTGTGCTGAAAATCTTTAAATTGTTATCTATTTGGGCGTAGGCACGTGAAAAATATATGCTGGGAAAAGAAGTCTACCTTGCATTAAAACCTAAGTTGCAAAAAATCAGTTCTCCCTTTGTGACCAGAAACAAAAACATCTGAAGAGTGAGAGTAGATACATATTTCTTTTGGCAGCCACCTTTCTCTCATCCTTATTCCATCAAGACCTCCAAATTTCTTGCCTGGGACATTCAGCCCACAGGGACCAGGGAGGGAGAAAATATCTGAACCAGGTTCAATGCTAAGGCATGCAGTACTAAAGAAATTCAAATTCAAAACACTGTGAAAGCAGGAAAAAAAAAAGGCTATATATGCATACTACAAATTTGATTCACAGCCTGCTGAAGTAAACAGCTGACTCCTATTGATTTCAGTGATCTGTGGATCAGATCCAGACAAAGAGAAGGATCTCCCGACAACAAAGGTCCGGACTGCAGCATTTAGATAAAAATATTAACTGAAAAATACTGCTAAATTAATCCAACTTCTTTTGATTATTGATGTCCTACTGTTTTCTGCCTGAAACAACATACACGATACATCAGTCATTTATAAATTATTCATTCACAGTTATTTTGGCAGCAGCTTCTTTCCATTTATCAACTGATAAATGTACAGGAGATAAGAAGTGTAATTTTATAGCCCCTTGACATTTACCTTTGACATGATTTCCATATTTAATAAGGTAAAATACAAATGGCATTTTGGGGATTCTATAAAGCTTTACAATAACTTTTGTATCCATGTCGCACAAGATGGGCGAGCCAAGTACACAAAAACCTCATGGGCACACAAGTCCCCCCGAGCTCGTTT
Source organism: Tetrax tetrax (assembly GCA_009806455.1). Lineage (NCBI taxonomy): Eukaryota > Metazoa > Chordata > Aves > Otidiformes > Otididae > Tetrax > Tetrax tetrax. The sequence goes on along the minus strand of WHYT01015463.1, from coordinate 89,625 downwards.
CTCAAGTCTGATTTCAGCAGCTCTGAAATGTGCCCGTTGTGCCATCAAATCGCAGAGTCTTTTCGCGGCTGCAGTGGGAAAGATTATGGTTGACTTCAGAGGCTTGGATAACATCCAAAGAGCCACAGCTCTGAGGACTGCTGAAATCATGAGACACAGTCAGGTCAAGAATTTACTGTTGTCTGGCCTCATTTCTAGAGAACTCATCCATATTCTCACCCGCACAGTTCCTGGAGGTTTCAAATCTTTGCCCAATATGACTACAATAGTAATTCCATAAACTCAGTGAAATTACATCTTATGCATCCTGGGGTTAAAGGAGGGCAAAATTAGGTGCCAGATATTAAAAAACCACATCTGGCTCTCCATAGATATTCATCTGCACCCTTGTCAGGTCTGCAACCCACTGGGCTATGGTACCGTAGAATGCTACTTGCAGCTGACACATGCCACCAGAAGTGTAAGCCACTCCAAGAAAAAAAAAAAAGAAAAAAAAAAGTGGAATTATTTCCATTCTAGCAAAGAATTATGTAGCCTTTGAATAGCCTATGAAACAATTAAAATAAAGACGACTATTGGGGTTTTTTTGGTTGGTTGTTTTTTTTTGTTGTTTTCTTTTTTTTTAAATGAGGAAAATTTTAAAACCACACATAGAATGTTAAAATAACAGAGCAGGAATAAATTATAACAGTACCATTAATCCCAATATCTACAGAGACTACCAAAATCCTCCACACCTGATGAAGTACCAGGAGACTACTGTGAAATTTGTATGCCACTTCTACAAGTCCTATAAGTATTGCACATTATGCATCTAGAAGTAATTACAGCACAGCCAATTAACTGTTGACTTGCTCTTGCCCTGTAATTCTAGACAGTATTCTTTGTGGAGTTGTACTTTCAGGAGTAACATAATATAGGAGACATTAGCCACTGGTTCATACCTGCACGTGCTTCAGTAAATCCCGCTACTGCTCTTTTGCAAGACCCTAAGCTCTGCAAGCATCTATAAGGACACAAGTACACAGTGCTGAGGAATCCTCCACTACATCAAGGTGTCTTTTTGTTAATTCTTTCTACTACCCCTCCAGGAAAAGGAAAAATTCTCAGTTCTTTCCAGTTTTCCAAGATGACTAAGATTAAACTGAGAGATTCAATTGGCTGTGACAGATTTCAGAAATAAGAAGAGAATGTTGGCTTCTGGGATCACAGTACAGCCCACTCATTCTACCTGTGGTCATTTTAAGCACTAAGTGTCAAGGAGACAAACACAGTTTGACCACCAACAGCATCTGAGAGTCACTTCAAGGGGTAGTCATTAAGTGGTCACATACCCCCCCAGCCCACCTCCCACCCGTCAGGTGGTTTTCTCCACCCTGTCCTTGAAAAGCCAAGCTAAACAGTCTCATGTTACTTGATGGATGTTAGAGTTTGAAAGGTCAATTAGAAGCTGAGTTATGGTATAATTTTTTTTATAAGTGCCAACAGACTAATGTATTCTGCACTTAGGAAAACAGTTCAACAAAAACACTCCACTCCCAGAGACGCATACAGCTTTTGTGTTCATGGCTAGGATGGAGGAAACAGGGAAGTAGAGGTGGTGAGATGCATTTTCTGCCATCAAGCTATTACACATATAATTAATTCAGGTGTTATTACTATTATTTATTCTGAAGAAAAACTAACATAAGGCAAAACTCTAGAGGGTTTGGATTAAGTGTCTCTAGAGGGTTTGGGTTAAGTGCTAAGGGCTATCCAAACTCAAATTCTTACCCAAAGCTGCTGGACCGACAACTCTGGAGGCAAAGGCCTCCTGTTTCCTCAAGGAAAAGGGAAGCACAGGGAGAGCTGTACACATTTTCTACAGCAGGGCAGTGAGAAATTCAGGTCTATACATACAGATTCCTTCACAGGACTGGAAGCGGTAACCTAGGGCTAGAAGATACCACCTGGGTCATTCGGTCCAGAGATTTGAAGGTTAGAAAGATCCCCTATAAGAACCACAATTTCCCATGCACGCTGCAAGACACCTGTAATGCCTCTCCTCCCTGAATCCTGTAATAAGCTTTAGAGATCAACTACAAAAGATCAGGTGCCTCAAAACACAATTATGTTTTGCTGAAGTCCTTTTCAGGACGTCAACTTTAGGCCTGCAGAGAGGTGATTTTCCATCTTAGTACACCATGGCTGTTCCTTTTGGATATGGTTCGTGCGCCCATATTTGTTGGTTTCTTAAGTAAGACTTAAGTTTTATTCCAATTATATGGCAAGCCCCAGGGCTCAATTCAGATAAGCATGCTTCTGTTCCAGTGCCAAAAAAAACATCCTTTTTTTTTTTTTCCCTCCTCTTGCAGCCATCATAAACCAGTCACCCTAGAAAAACCAGCTCTTTGTTCTTGGGGAAACAACTATTGTCAGAATATTTTACATGTAAATGAAACATGGGAGCTCATCTTCCTCTTTTATTTGTCATTGCAAGCTTTCCCCATTTACCATTCTGTTCCTATTTTCCCATTTAGCAGTGTATGGAATCTGCAATAGTGCATATTGTAATATGCAAATTGCATACAGCATTTTGGTGTCAGACACACTGAAATTAAATCAAATGGAAGAAAAAAAAAAGGAAAGAGTGTAATAAAGGTACCTTTATGGCCTCAAGCTGTAGATAAATTGTGGTCTGTGGTAGTTAAACAACAGCTGTTCAGATTTAAAACAAAATTATGATAAGGATCCCCAGAAGATAACACCTCTTGAGGTAACAGCATTTACCTAAATGCATCTGTTAGCAGCAAACTCTGTGACTTAAGACTGTTTATGTGATATTTTATTCCCATTTGTTTTCCTTCTCCTCCCCCAACCCCTCCGACTCATATTCGTGAGTGAGAACAAACCCTTCCCCATCAATCTGAACCTCAGGGGTCCCAGCACACCACCTCCACCTGCCTGGGAAGGACAGGCGGCCTCTCCCAGCTGCCCACAGGTGGAAGCCGGCTGTGAGCTCTCCGCGCTGGTAAAGTGCAAGGATTAAAGAACAGCAAGAAAGCAAATTGCTACAGTTAAAGAAAGAAAACAGCAGGACTAACACGTCTTAGTAGGGGTACGTACGCCGAGACTCAGCAATCTTTATACCCTTTGCGAACAGCAGTTCTTTAAGAGCTTTACACCCAATAAAATTTAAACTTTTATATATTTTTTTTCTTCGTTTATTGCACTGAGGGTTTTTATGGCAGACATGTAGCAAGCCACCCATATGGAATTTCAGAAAGTGGCAACCACGCTCGGCCCAAGCACCTCAGACTTGCCCAAACCGAGCCTTGGGTTGGTGGCTTCAGAAAGAGATTTTTTGCTCTGGTTTGTTTTGTTTCTTCCGTTCCTTCCTGCTCTCTTGTGGCTATATTGCATTGGCTATCATGTTAATTTTTAAAAAAAAAAGAAAGAAAATTATTTTAAAAATGGAATCTCAACGAGAAGGAAACAGCATCAGGATTTTAGCTTCAGTCTCACACCGGCAAAATAACTGCTGGGGAGGACAGGAGGAGTCAAGCACCCAACTTTCCCCCCTTCTCCCACCTCCACTCCCCCGTTGCTCTTTCTGTGAGGGACGCAGACAGCAGCACAGGGCATTCTGGCAGTGACAGCCCTCCACCCCAGCCACTGCCCATGGGAGCACCTACACACCCCTCTGTCTTCTCCGCAAGCACAAGTTTAGCAACAGCAATTCATCATTGGGAGAAACATTAATATTTTACCTTAGTTACCAAGTGCACCCGTTCAAACTTTTATCTAAAACATTCTTTATCATCTTTTCATTAAGTTCTCAAGAGCTAATGGTTTCTGAGTTCCCAGGGTAAGGATGATGTTCTGAATAATGAAAGCTCATTATTTCTCCACAGAATGCTTGTTAATTCAAATGATGATATTAAAACTATAGTAGCCTTTAGCGCTGGGGTGATTTCTAGCATACTTTATCATGTATCAATATATACTCTGTTTGTCAAAACTGCCCAGGGCTGGGGCTGACATTCTCTCTGGAGGAGTCTAGTGCTTCAAGAGGCACTGAATACACCAAGGTGACAACTTGCAGAGTTTGCGCCTCTAGGAAATGGAAAGATGAAACTTGAAGTGCCATTGTCCCCCTTGATTTCCTTATTAGTATTCATAAAGAGACAGTATCCTCCTCTTTTTCTAGTCCTCACAGGCCTTCCTTTTGAATGAAATAAAAGGCATACGCACACATAAAAAAAAATTACATGCAGAAGTTTTACATATAAAACACACTCCTTTGTTGTAATTTAAGTAATCCAAATCGTGTTTCTGTAGTTCCAGGTAGACATGTCTATCGCTTAGCCACAATAAATTATTTAAAAAAAAACCAAAACAAAACAAAGAAACATATTTAAAAAATGAGGCAAAGATATTTTTTGCACTCCATTGTTTTTACGGCTTCTTTTCTGCATCTCCCCTTTCTCCCCTCTCTGTATAGGGAGCCTCTATTCCCCCAGTAGCTTAGCTAGGAGCTCCCTGACATTACTGCCCTCCTTTCAGCTTTGATCACCAGAGTACTGCAAATGTTGCCAAGGCGTCACTCTCCTGAGCTCTCCCCAGCATCGTGTCCCCCTCTAAGAATGAATAAAAAAAAAATTAAAAAAAAAAAAAGAAAAAAGAAAACCCACCAAACAAAAAACTACACAAGAAAAATCTCCATCCATATAGAATCTTTTGGTGAATGCTAAAAATACATCTGCAGTGAAAAGGCCAGTTAAAGTGGCCAGGAAACATGTTTCTTCAAATAACATTATTTCCTGGACAAGGGCTCCTTCTCCTGCCTCCCACAGCCTGCATAAATATGCACGTCCTTATCTGCAAATTACATCATCACCTCCCATCAAGCGTTTTGCGATAACAAGCTTTGGCATGGAGAGGTAGAGAAGATGCTCAGAGACTCCAGACTGGTCACAGAGTGCCCAAATCCCTCATCTGCGTCAGTTATTTCCCTCAGTGCTCGACAATGTAAAATTTGAGGGTTTCTAGAGAAGCAAGCCCCTCCTGCCTCCACCCCAATCCCTCTGCCTTCCCTCCTCCAGCCTCCCAGAAGGAAATGTAATTCTGAGCATCACACCAGCCCCACCGGGTGCTGGGAGCAGCCAGGTCAGCATTCATGTGTGCTACAACACACATCTCTGTACCGTCGTCCTCACGTAATTATCTCTCTCGTGAAATATATACTGAACTTTTGCCCACAGGCAAAAATAATAAGAATATTGTAAACTTTTTCTATCTTCCCCTACCGGCCTATCCTTAGAGCAGCAATTAAATATTTATGTGTTTTTAAAACACCTAACTGCCTGATATTTCTTCAGTTTCACATAGATGTAAGACTGAATTGCAAGTTTATTTAAGCTGCTTCCCATTCTTAAGCAGAAAATAAGTTTTTAAAAATGCTTTTTCAGCCTTGTTATACAGCCTTACGGGGAAAGGATAACCGTGTGATTTCCACATCCCTATTCACCTAGGGGCACGCTGACATCTCAGACATGTCCCAGCAGTGCTGTTTTCTTTTGGAGACCCCCAGGGTTGGCACAGCCCTTGGTTCAGAGACACTACTTCCACCTTCAGGAGACGGCTCTCCAGGACCCCTGTGCCAAGCCAAGGGGCTGGCTGGTAATGGAGAGTTTCCACCATGCTTAAGGCTCTGTTTATGTCCGAGTTCAAACCATGTTAGTGAGAGCAGGAAGTAGAAGGTGCTAACGCAGGTCACTTGGCCACAACAGGAAGGTTTGCCTGCCACACTGGGATAGTGCTCCTGAAGGAGTCACGCTATTGAAGCGACTGTGGCATGGCCACAGCCCGCGACATGGGGGCCACCAAGTAGGGGCAGGACAGCATAGCTGTGACACGGCAGCGGGATGCTGCACACCAGCAGCACTGAACCCAGACTCGCAGGCGTTACCCCTGCCACAGCCCGACAGAGCTATGCCACCCCGGAGGAAGGCTCTCGGCTGCCCTGACCTCTTCCAAGAAACATTTACACTGTAAAACACGCAGCTAGGCTTATCGCAGTGCCAACATTGCGGTGCTTTCAAACACGGTGCTCGGACTACAGCGTCGTCCCATCCCGCAGCCTGTGCGTGTGCTTGTGGCTAAAACCAGGAGCACAGCCTGGAGCCTCTGCGGGAGGACTGCAAACTGTCCTGAAGCATGCTTGTCTGGAGTAAATGAATCGTGATAGTAAAATAATTGCATTTCATGCATTCCAACAGTTTAAAACAATCCGTCAGTACAGGGCAAGGTTTGTTTTGCAGTTTTAGCACGGACTCTAGCAGATTTTCAGAGCAGGGTTTGCATGGCAAGAAAAGCTTGGTTCTTTCCTTGATTTTACTCTACTTTATGCCATCCTTACCATGCAAAGTCCAATTGACTGGTAGAAATATGTCTGATGAGAATGGAGGTAACGAAAGGGAATAAACCCACATATGCCTCTCAAGCTGTTCCTATAGTACTTTCCAGTTTTATATACAGAGCAGCACAAAAGTGGTAAGTCAAGCAGGCTAAACTATTAATTACTTAGTTCTGTGATAAAGGATGTAAACGTGCAGACATGCATTTGTGTAACTGTACAAGCATGAGCAGAGCTCCACACTTTTCACACATACATAAACATTCATAGAACCCTGTTGTCAGACAGTCCATTTTTTTAGCAAATATCAGTGAAACAGACATTTTCTCTTCAGGGCTGGGAAATACAAGGCTCTGTTTTCAACATAAATTTATTCTATTTAATGAGAATTTTGGAATTAAACATTTTGACATGCTCAAATTTTTCCAGCCAAAAGACAGCAAAGTGGAACACAGCATTCCAGCTTTTATCCTGAAGCTGGATTGCTTCCAGCATCTCCGAACGCACCTCGTTTCTTTTCTTTTCAAGAAATCTTTCATCATTCAAAATTTTCACATATTTTTAATTATACAAAAAAAAAAAAAAAAT